>CM057458.1:118837500-119017500 GCA_016271365.2 Neoceratodus forsteri | reverse complement strand
TGTTGTCCAGCCAATGTTTTACCCAGGCTACCACCCTGGGACCCACTCCCAGGCTGGTTAATTTGACTATTAATCTTTTGTGTGGGACTGTGTCAAATGCCTTGCTAAAGTCTAGGTAGGCCATGTCCACAGCCCCTCCCTCATCTACTACTTTGGTCACCCAGTCAAAGAAATCAATTAGATTCGTCTGACGTGAGCTTCCCGCTGTGAACCCATGCTGCCTCGAGTCCTGTGCCCCACTGGCCTCTAGGTACTCAACAATTCTTTCCTTCAGAAGTGATTCCATCACTTTCTCTACCACAGAGGTCAAACTGACAGGTCTGTAGTTTCCTGCCTCTGTCTTGGTCCCACGTTTGTGAAGGGAAATCACATCTGCCTTCCTCCAGTCCTCGGATACCACACCATCCTCTCATGATTTGTTAAAAAGGGTAGTCAGTGGTGTCACTAGTTCTCTGTTTAATTCTTTTAGAATTCTAGGGTGAATTCCATCTGGCCCCACTGCTTTGTCCACCTTCAGTTTTAGGAGATCTTTCAGGACCCTTTCTTCTGTGAAAGGATTGGGATCGACACCCCATATCCAGAGTGCTTCTGTTAACTGGATGTGGCACCTCCCCCACTTCCTCTTTTGTGAATACTAAACAGAAGTATTCATTTAGTATCTCTGCTTTTTCACTGTTCCTCTCTGCCCACCCACCGTCCATTCTATTCAGCCTCACTATCCCTCCCTATGTCGTTCTACGCTCCCCGATATACCTATAAAAGGTTTTATTCCCCTTCTTAACTGAGTTGACTACCTTTTCCTCAGTTTGGACCTTTGCTATTCTGACTACCCTCCCTGCTTCCTTCTGCTTTAACTGCTACAGTTCTCTGTCCTGCTCCTTCTGTGTTTCCTTATACTTCCTAAATGCTATCTTTTTCTCCCTAACCTTCACCGCTACCTCTTTCGAGAACCATAGTGGATTTTTCTTTCATTTTGATTTGTTTATTTGGTTCACACAAAGGTAGGTTGCCTCTGTGATGGCAGTTTTGATATTTCCCCATTGTTGCTCCACCCCTCCTTCTAGCCTGTTTGCTAGTGCTTTTCTAAGGCACTCTACCATCTTGCCAAAGTCAGCCCCCCTGAAGTCTACAACCCTCACTTTTGTATGACTTGACTCTGTAGCTGAGATTATCATGAACCACACTGTTTGGTGGTCACTTGTTTCCCAAATGGCTACCCACTTCTAGATCTGTTATCCTCTCACTGTCCCCATTTGAGAGCACGAGGTCTAAGATTGCTCCCTCACGAGCAGGTTCCAAAACTAGCTGTCTGAGGCATGCCGCCTGAAGGGCACCGAGAATGGCCCCGCCTTTGGATGTGGCTGCAGCAAAGGTGCTCCAGTTAACAACTGGCATATTAAGGTCCACCATCAACAGTATCTCCCCTTTCTCTGCCATCCTAAGTGTATGCCTTTTATCATATCCTTGTCCATTCCCTCCCAGACATGAGGGTCTCTATACAATCCCTGTGCGGATTGTGGTGCCATTTCCAGTCTCTAGGGTGACCCACAGTGCCTCCTCTCCCTGTTTACTCTTTTGTTCAGTTGCTTTTATCCCTTCCCTTACATAAAGAGCTACTACTCCGCCCCCCTCTTCTCCCCTCCCTGTCTCTCCTGTAGGTTGTGTACCCTGGTATGTTAACATCCAGTGTACCATGTTTCTGTGACTGCTACAATATCCAGGCATCCCTCTTCCATCAATGCCACTATATCAGGGAGCTTGTTGCCCAAACTACGGGCGTTGGTACTCATTACCTTCCATTTCTTGATGGCCTTATCGCTTTTTGCCCCATCCCTGTCCTTACTGTGTTTGTCACTTTCTCCATTTACCCCCGCACTTCTCCCTATCGACATTTCTATGTTGGTGTCGACCTCACTTAGTACCCTGATTTTTTTTTTTTTGGGGGGTGGTTTCCCATCACCTAGGATCCTGGTTCCTCTCCTCGACACATACAGACCATCATGCCAGTATAGGCCTGCATCCCTCCAGGTGGACCACCAGTCTCCAATGAAGCCAAATCCCTGAGCTCTGCACCAGTTTTTCAACCACTGATTGAATCCCATGGTGTGGAGCACCCTAGTCATGCAGCACCTCCGAGAAGGTTACCGTGCGTGGTATTTGTCTAAGTCCCCACCCCTTTTCCACAAACGCTTCTTGCACTGCTCTGATCCCCTTCTTAGCCAGGTAATTTGTCCCTAGGTGGACAATGACATCCAGCTCCCTTCCCTGTGCGGCTGCTCCTGCGATCCTGAGAATTTGCTCCCTGTCCCTCCAAGCCATGGCGCCATGCAGAAATGACTGGAGTGTGTCATCAGCCAAACTTGTTCTTATTTTTGTTTTTATAAGATTCTTATTGGAGAATACTCTCGCATTTAACTGTAGACACACTCACAGACAGTAATATTTCTATTAGGTCCAGGATGTGAGCAAGCCGAGCAGGTCTCTTGCAGTAGTCGTGAATACATCTGCAGATATGGCTTATCAACTGCAGACTTAAGCATCGCTTTGAATGCAGAATACTCCCTTTTTATACTGGTTACGTGTTCAGAAAAAAAGTTGCGAAAGTAGTCTAACAAATTAAATCAGTCGTGACAAACTGTGCAAGTTCGTGGATCAAACTTTTTGAAGTCTAAACAACTGAACCATTTTTAGAGGCGCCTTCTAGAAATTATGAAGACGCTGGTCAATGTGATACTGCTGCATCTATTAAACTGTGCAGCTATCAGTCGTAAAATCTACTCCTGGACAGTTCCCTCTAAATGTAAAAGGAACAATCTTGTCCTCACTGACACATTTTGAAATGAGATAGTTCATGCATTTCTTTGCAGGATTATACTGGGCTAGAAATTATATCAAACTTTCAAGGTCTTATGTTTAGCTCCATCAACTGGAGTAAGCATGTCTCGACGAGTTGGGGGACTTCTAATATTAGTAGGTCATCCTTTTGAAATTGAAGTGATAGATTTTTCAATATTGGCAAAAAATCCTGAAGAATAAAACAGTGATTTTACAAACTGTACTGAGTGTGCATCTCTTAGAAGTGCTTTTGCTTTGGCCCCATCATCACCAGCAGAGTATGACACATGTTCGAGATGCTGAACTACTGTGGGCAGGCTGACCTGAACAGTATGAACTGAATGTGTCTTACTTGCAAGCCAACACACTTGCTTTAATGCACTGAAATGAGCCAACTTAGTGTGTATGACATCTGCCATTTCCTGCAGTTCCCCAAGTTTCTTGGGGCTGTAGTGGTAAAATTAAAAAATTTCTTTCAGGGTGTGTTCTACCTTTTTTGAACAAAGGGATTTTCTATTCATGACATCGAGAACTGCTAACTCCAGTTTGTGGACTACTTAATGCAAGGATATTACAGTTGGGACATGTTCTCGGATTTGTGCAATGGTGTCACCTGTATGGTGCATCATCATACTGGCACCATCAAAGTTAGCAGATACGAGAACTGGTCCAGGCTTACTCGCATCGTTCAGTTCCACAAAAGAAAGATCAACAGACTCCAGCATAGAGCTTATTGCCTTTTTTTTTTTTAAACTCTCTCTATCCCTTCTGTCTGCCCTTAGCTCTCCACTCAATCGGCCCCCTAAATGCCCAAGAACGCCAGCCTCCAGACTCAAGGTCTGCCCCTAGAGTACAGAGCTCGACTCCCTTACTGTCCTTGATGGCCCAGATTACCCTCCGGGTGGGGTGAGGAGAGGTCCCCCTTACCTTTCCCCCGAATGTTTCAGGGAGAAGGCTTGCACAGCAGAGTCTGCCATTTTGCCGGTGGTGGTGAGCATGCTGCTGGAGAGGTAGTCACCTAGGAGAGGTGAAGGATGTTTTTCCGTGTTCTGTTTCCCACTGCTGGCGTGTAATGGGGAACAAGGGGTCAGGCGCACGCAGATACGCGCGTCCGCCCTAGTCCCCTGCCAGCGTCAACCATCTGTGTAGGTGCATCCTCCCAACCACACCAACATCCCCCTAGTTACCAGGAGGTGGTGGTATAGCGGCGGAGAGTTGCTAACCCCCCCCAACCCCCAAGAAGGAGAGCATGCCGTTGGGCACTCAATCCTCCCCGGCCGACCCACCCACTCACCAGAGTCCTTCCCAAACCCAGGTCGCCAGCATGGAGCGAGGTGTGGCATCCAGCGCCTCAACCCTCAGCGCCACCGGGCTGGCTAGAGCTTATTACTTTAAAAACTCCATCTTTGTATGTTCTAGAGGTACAATTTTAACACAGTTCTAACCTTTTTTCCTGCACCATCAACAAAACAAAGGAAAACATGTTCCCACTCTACTATGCTTGCTTGTGTACTGCCATCTGCAAGAACGGTAACTTTTCTTTTTTTGACAGTCTGGATCTGTGTTTCAGACATGACAGCTGATATTGCGTTACAGAAATCTCTGGCCCGTTTACCATTTGCATAATTGTTGCAGAGTTTAATCCCAATTTTTCTTGCAATGTGCAAAGCCACTCCGTATTTGACAAAGGACGTAAATTTTTAGCCAAGGAATATGTGGCATTAAATAAACGCCTCATTTTTGGTGGCTTCCTCCATCTGAGAAGATGCTTGATATATTGCTGTTTCAGATATGTTAAAATTGACTGCACATTGACCAGTTTCGTGACTATGCTGGTTTGCACAAATTATATTTGGATTTGATTTCTCATGGGCTCTCACTACTCAGTTCTGAAATTATTTGAACCAGTGGTAAACAGGTTTTTTTTGAATAAGCAGGAGTCGCAAGTGTGGGATAGTTCTCACAGATAGAGCAGTACATGACGCACAGTCTGTCATCATACCATAAACAGGTAAACTGATACAGGCAGTGATGCTGAAGCGTGCAAGCCCTTTTTTCTACATCATATTTTTTATCTTTGCTTCTTCTCTCAGTGTTTGTTTCCTCATCTAAAATCAAAGGTCACTTTAGTTGTATTGAACCACAATGTGGTGATGGCACTGAACTGCTGCTGCTGTCATTCTCACTCATTTCAGAAATTGGTACGGTCAAGTCAGACTGATCACCTGTTATGTCTACAAACACAGACCCAGACTGAGAATGATAACCATTATTTTGGCTGTTTTCCTGACTAGGGCCAGTGCCAGGGCGGGCCAGGTCATCTTTGTGTGTACTGTGTAAATTTTTTACCTTAAGCTGTTGTGCTTAATATGCTTACAACACTACAAGAGGACCTGGGCAGGACAGAGTAGAGCAGGTGGGAGGAGGAGTAGTAGGGAGCAGGAGGCAAATACTTGTACTCTGCAGTTGTTCCTCAGCCAAGACTGTTCCTCTATCCTGTCAGGGCAGGTTAGGTCTCTCACAGCCACAGACAAACACACACACACACAAACCTCTACCAAGGGGTTTAATTTTTCTTTCTGTAGCACAAAACTGTTTTCCCCTTTATATGGTTTATTTTTAATAAGTCAGCAGTTCTTCCAAAAGTTCCTTCCTCTACCCCTGGGCAGGTTAGGTCTCTCGGCCACTAAGCCACACACCTCTCTCCCAACAGCCCAAACTGTTAGGCTCTGCTTCTATTACTTTAATTTACTCTACCACAGGACACTGGGCAGGTCACCCCCCTTCACACCGTTCTTTCCAAGAATCCACACACACTTAGGCTCCTTTTATTTTCTTTTAAATCTTAATTTTTTTATTTTTTTTTTAAATTAGCTTTCTGAATTTTGTTTATTTTATTGCATCTTTCACAAGCCTGCTGGCCACAGGACGACACTGCAGGTCAGTTACCTCCACTCCTTTCCACGAATCCACACATCCAGCTCCCTCCCAACAGCCACACACATTTAGGTGCCTTTAAATTTTTTTTTTTTTTTTATTATTAGCCTTCTGAATATTTTTTTGCACCACCTTAGCCAGCCGGCCACAGGAATGGCCACTCAAGACACTGGGCGGGTCACTCCCTTCCACAAATCATAGAAACATAGATTTTGATGGCAGATAAGGACCGCTTGGCCCACCCAGTCTGCCCATTTCCCTACCTAATGGATAAGCTGCAGATCCTAGTTACCCAGCAGTCTACTTCTTCCTACCCCCAACCCCTAGATTTGCCTTATGACTGTCCCATGCATGCTTGAATTCCACCACTGTTTTTGACTCCACAACCTACTCCAGAAGGCCATTCCATGCATCCACAACCCTCTCTGTGAAAAAATACTTCCTTAAATTACCTCTGAGCCGGCCCCCTTCTATCTTCAAATTGTGCCCCCTTGTTCTTGCACACCTCTTTTTTTGAAAGATGCTACACTCTTGGACTTTGTTGATTCCCTTGAGGTACTTAAAAGTTTCTATCATGTCCCTCCCTCTCCCTCCTTTCCTCGAGGCTATACATATTTAGCTCCTTAAATCTCTCGTTATATGTCTTCTGGTGCAGACTCTGCACTATTTTAGTTGCCCTCCTCTGGACAGCTTCCATCCTGTCACTGTCTTTGCGAAGACTGGGTCTCCAGAACTGCACGCAGTACTCCAGATGGGGTCTCACCAACTGTCTGTACAGAGGGATAACTTCCTGTTTTCTACTGGTGATGCCTCTCCCTATGCATCCCAGTATCCCCCCAGTCCTCCTTGCTGCCCTCTCACATTGCTTGCCCACCTTTAGGTAATCTGATATGACTACCCCCAGGTCCCTTTACATTTTTTTTGTTGTTAGTATCTCACCCCCCATTGTGTACTCTTCCCCTGGGTTTTTGTTTCCCAGATGCATTACCTTGCACTTCTTAGCACTGAATCTAAGCTGCCAAAAACATTTGACCATTCCTCTAACCTTGCCAAGTCCCTTCTCATCCTTTCCACCCCACCTTGTGCACCAACTCTGTTGCAGATCTTTGTGTCATCTGCAAAGAGACATACTTTTCCTTCCAGTCCCTCTGCAATGTCGCTTGTAAAGACATTAAAGAGGACCGGTCCTAATACTGAACCCTGCGGTACCCCACTAGTAAACCCCCTTTCTTCAGAGTGGACTCCATTTACTATTACTCTGTGTGTTATTCTCCAGCCAATTCTTTACCCAGGCTGTCATCTTGGGACCCACTCCCAGGCTGGCTAACTTGTATATTAATCTTTTGTGTGGGACTGTGTCAAATGCCTTGCTAAAGTCTAGGTAGGCCATGTCCACAGCCCCTCCCTGATCTACTACTTTGGTCACCCAGTCAAAGAAATCCATCAAATTTGTCTGGCATGACCTTCGCGCTGTGAATCCATGCTGCCCTGGGTCCTGTGACCCTCTGGCCTCTAGATACTCAATTCTCTCCTTCAGAAGTGATTCCATCATTTTCCCTACCACCGAGGTTAAAACAACTCCACACAATTAGCTGCCTCCCAACAGCCACACAAACATACTTGTCTTGGACTAAGGCAGGTTCCTTTTATTTTCTTTGAAATGTTTTTGTTAGCTTTCTGAAATTTTTTTGTGACAGTCTCACAAGCCAGCCAGCCACAGGACACTCTGGGCAGGCCACACCCCTGAACTCCATCCTTTCCAGGAATCCACACACACTTAGTCTCCTTTTATTTAAATTTTTTTTTTTTTTTTTCAGCTTTCTGAATGTTTTTTTCCCCCATCTTTCACAAGCCAGCCACCACAGGACAGGTCATCACCCCACTCCGTCCTTTCCACAAATCCACACAATTAGCTCCCTCCCAACATCCACACACACTTAGGCTTTTATTTTATTAGCCTTTTGAAATTTTTTTTGGGGGTGTCTTTTTCACAAGCCAGATGGCCACACAAGACTGATACTGGGTAGGTCACCCTTCACTGTAGACTTTCTTTCCATACAATTACCTCCCTCCCAACAGAACAGCCAACAGCCCACTCACAGGCTCAATTTTCTTTTCTTTTTTTGCTTTGCCATTTTGCCCTGGCTGTTGAAACAGAGAGAGAGAGAACTAGTTCCTCTCGCTTTAGTTTTATTTTCTTTTTATTTCTGTAAGTCCAGGGCAGGCTAAGCCTTAGCCAAGACCTGTTTTCTACCTTACTCCACTGACTCTCACCCTGAACAGACAGCTGCCCATCCGGCAAAACCCCTCCTCCACACAAAACACAAGGCTCTATTTAATGCCCCCTTGTTCAACTTGTCATATTCTGTGCCCTGCAAGCACTGAAATATGGGCACTCAGCTCCTCTGTTGTATTTAGTTTTAATTATTTTCAATCAAGAACTGCACCAGAGCGCTGGTGAGGCAAGTGGCCTGATACTGCAAACCCCTCCCCCCAAACCACGTGCAGTCCTTTCCGAAGCAGCTCAGCAAAAGCCAAAAACATCTCCCAAGTATGCAGCACCAGCGTAACAGCCCGTGCCTCAGATGTTTTGCAATGTGCTCAGGGTTAAACAGATCAGACAGCAAGAATTACTATCTGCAGGGAAAAATGTATTTTTTTTTGTATTTTCTATTTTGCTGCCTCTGGCCACCGGACATCTGCTCGGTCATGGACCCCCGCACTTCCTCCAATTGCCTGCATTCTCCTGGCACCCCTGGCTTACCACCCAGGGGGTGGGGTCACAGCACCCAGCCTTAGTGCCGCAATCCTGGTAACTATCTGGGAAGAGCCGGCCAGGAGGCTAATCGAAGCCAGAGGTAGGCTTCATAGAGGCAGCCAGCTGCGTGATTTTCTTTTCTTTTTTTCCCAGGGGCAGGGACGTGCAATGACATCCTGCATCTGCAATGCCCTCGTACTTTTAGGCACTGATCCTCCAAAGTACTCCCACCCTCCGCCAGGGGTTCCCTGCGCATCAGTCCTCCCCCACCTCCCCCGATAAGGAGAGCAGTCCATAGGACACTCTATCCTTCTCTCCTGGACGCCCTCCAGTTCCATTCCCAAACCTAGGTTGCTGGCGTCACGAGTGGAAATCCAACCGCTGCGCCGGCAAGCCGGTAGAAAAAGGAGTTTTTTGTACAGTCTTTACCTGGCAAGGTGAAGATATGCGCGCCCTCAAACTCGTACAAGTCATACTCGCTCATGCCACCCAATTTCTTTTACTTTCGAGCCAGAACGACATTACATATTACTGCGTGAAGTGCCGCCATTTCTTAAGCTGCCGTCGCCACTTACTGCCCAGGATTCTCCAAGCCCTCCCTTGTACCCCAGCCATCAAATGTGTCTCAGCACATTAACAGCCAGCCACTAAAGGCCATACTCAGTGGGTTGATGTCGCTCTTCCTCTACATACTCTACTTCCACATGCATTTACGGCAAGGTGGGGGACTGGTCATCCAGACCGGCAGCAAGCAAAGAAATGCCTTCCATTTTAAACAAAGCCCAGCAGCATGGATTAGCAGCAACAGCTAATCAAAGTCAAAACAAAGTGCTGTATCTGTGGTTCGTTTTTTCCCTGAGGAACATTTGCCCCTTTCAGAGGGCTGTTCCTCCGGTTCTTTCTGAGGAGGAACTGGTTCATCCGAAGCAGGGTCAGCAGCCTTCTCTGACATTTTATCTTGTAGCCTTTTTAGTCGCCTATTAAGCGTCGACTACAGAAAGTTTTTGCAGATATCAGAGTCTGCCTTTAAATTTATTATTTATTTTATTTAGTTGTTTAACCAGGTATAGCACACTAAGCTGGAAGCTTTTTTACAGGAGCGACCTGGAAGCACAAGGAGGTTAAGTGACTTGCTCAGGGTCACACAGTATGCAAGTGGTAAATGGTCAAACCCAAGGCAGAAAACACAAATTAGATGAGGGTCGGCATTGGCAAACGGTTCCCCACACTCTGTTCAATGCTGGAAACCTGTAGAACTCGTTCTTTTCTTGGTCTTCTGTGACATCTAACCGGGGGACCTCTTGCTACTTTTTTTTTTCCAGTTTATACACAACCGCTAGAAACAGAGAGTTACTGCGGTAAATCAGTAACCAAATACCAACCGACTTATAAAAAAAGAGAATTTTCTAATTCAACTGAACTTTTATTTCAGAAAAGAATAACACGTTGGTTCCCTCCCAGTTGCGACAAAACGTAAAGGAACCGAAAACTTGCCACAACAACGCTAAATCTAAACTAAGTCTACCTGTACACCAAGGACAGTGCTTTAAAAAACAAAAGAAATACTCCTTACTTTAGGAAAATCAACGAAAATCAATTTCTTCAAGCAAGTGAAGGAGAGCTCTCTGGAGAAGTCTCACTGAGGCAAGCGGAGTAAAGAAACTGATGGAAGTATAACCAGGGACAGTGGTCTGAAAACAGAGCTCAAGCCTAGTATTCTACTATTTGCATATGTTCTATTAACCATTACAGCTCCAGGGCAGTCTATGGTGAGAGATCATACTGCATTAGTTAGAATACAGTAAGATTTCCTAGGACTTGAATTACAATATCACTTACCTTACATGCAGGAGTCTCCCACAATAGTGCGTAAAATCTTCCATCCCCTGGCTCCCCCACCCCGTCTGCTGCACTGCAGGGCATACAATTCCCTTGATCTCCCCGCACTCCTGTTCGCCCTGTCCACTACTGACTGGTCTCCCATCCCATATGCCACTACCATGGACGAGGCCCTGAGCTACTTCTCTTCAATCTTCCTTGCTATCTGGGACCTATATGCCCCGTTACGGAGATCCAGAGTAAGAGGCTCACACTTGCCCTGGGTAACCTCTGAACTTATGGAACAGCTCCGTGCCAGGGACCGAGCATGGAAATTTTTCAAGGCCACCGGTTCTCAACCAGCCAAGGAACATTACCGGGCTCTCAGAAATGCCTGCACAAGACTCATCCGGCAGTCCAAATCAAACTACTTCAAAACGGCTTTTAATAAAAACCACACCCACCCTTCACAATTCTGGAAATCCATAAAATCCCTCCTCAGCCCCCCAACCAAACCTCCCACCCCCACCCTCAACCTTGCAGGCAAAACCATAAACGACCCCTCTCTGGTTGCCACCGAGTTTAATGCCCTTTCTCCGCTACCACTGCCTCCTACTCCTCCCACCCCATCCTCACCTCCACCCCCTGCTGTCCCCAAGGTCCCCCCTGACCTCCTCAGTGCTCCCCAGGCCCGCATCTCGCTCCGCCAGTCACCCCTGACCAGGTGTTGAAAACTCTTCACTCTCTCAGCATCAAAGGAAAATGCCCATCGGGCTAGATTCTAAATGCTACAGCTCTCTGCCCCGGCCATAGCCTGCCCCCTAGCTATGCTCTATAACCTGTCTTTTAAGTTATGCTCCGTCCCCACAAATTGGAAACAGGCCACTATTTTCCCCTCCCAAAGGTGGGGACCTTTCCTCCCCAGCAATTACAGCCTATATCTCTGCTCCCAATCCTTGCCAAAATTCAAGAGCGCCTTGTCCTATCCCAGTTGCACACCTATCTAGATACAATCTCCTTTTTCCCCTTTTCAGGCGGATTCAGAAAAACCACTCACCACCACATCCCTCCTTCCTACCAACTCCATCCTCACAGGCATTGACAAAGGTGACATAACTCATGAGCTATCTTTATTGACCTGGCAAAAGCTTTGACATGGTCTCACACCGCCTACTATTATCCAAACTTGCCCAAACTGGCCTGTCAACATCTGCCCTCAGTTGGTTCCACTCTTACCTAACTGGCGATCCCAAGCAGTCCGCGCTTCGATGCGGCTCTATCCCCACCTCCCTGTCACCAGTGGCGTACCTCAGGGGTCTGTACTCGGCCCACTGCTCTTCTCAATTTTCTTAAACGATTTGCCTCTGTCTTCACAAAATCCAGCATCCACATGCAGCGGGACGATCACGGTGCTTTTTCGCCTCTGGCCCATCTGGTGCAACCGTATCAGCTTACCTCCAGAAGGATTTCGACTCCGTCCAACGCTGGCTTCTGGAGAATCAACTCTTCCTCAACTCAAAAAAAACTGTCTCCCTCACATTCGGCTCCCGAGCAAAATTATCCCGGCTTACCGATGTGCCCACATTCTATACCTTGGATAGGTCTCCACTTGAGGCATGCTCCACATATCGTTACCTCGGCATCTGGCTAGATCAGCACCTGGACTTCTCTGCACATGTAGACGCACTGCAAAAAAAACTACATCCCATGCTGGGAGCTCTCCACCGCAACAAACATTGCATCCCCCTACCAACCAGGCAAGAAATGGTGCAAAATGATCCTCCCAATTTTTGACTACGGCGACATCATTTACGGCGCCGCCCCCCCTACATCCTTAGCCAGGTTAAACCCCATTTTCAACTCCTTCTGCCGGTTCGCCTTGGACCTCCCTCCCAATACCCATCACTGCAACCTCTACCGGTCCCTCGACCTCCCGTCACTCCAAAATCGGCGTTTGCTGCACGGTGTTAGAATCACTGCTAAATTCTGGTCTCACACGCTGCCCTCCTATCTATCAACATCTCTAACCACCGCCCCCCCACCTACCTACGACCTCAGAAACACTGACGCCAGGCTCCTTCACATTCCTCACAGATCCACCCGATCAGGTCAGGTAGCTTTAGTTTCAGACTGCCCAAACTATGGAACTCACTGGCAGCCGACATCAGACTCTCTACAAGCACTCCCCAACGCAATGCCCTCCTCAAAGAGCATTTTGCTACCAACTGCACATGCTTTCCCCATCGCTAAATAATTCCTGCATGTCTCTTAACAGCTTCAGGCCCTCTCTACTCAGCACTTTCTGCCACTGTCTTCTCTCAACTGCTGCTATAGATCGCCTGCCTACCCAAATAGTATTGTATTTCTAACCACAAGATGTAAATGTGAATTTTTTTTATGTTTGTCCATGCTAATACAACACTGCCTGTTATACTCCTCATCCGTTTTCATTGTACCTTCCATATGCATCTCAGCTTCTGCATCCACCCTTCTGGACCACCTGATGCTAGCTGCAAATAACTCATGTGCTGAATTTTGTTCACTGTTGCTACCTGCTTACTTTGCATGTACTGATTATTGTATTTTGAATTTTTGTACTGCACTCCTGTAATCCCCTTACCCCAGGGCGCATCTGGAATCGAGCGGTACTCTGCTCAGTATGCCTTCCTGGTAAATCTCTTAAATAAATAAATAAATAAAGTAATAAAGCAAAAAAAAAAGATTTTTATTTTTCATCCTGACAACTACTTTGTGACTGCCTCTAGAACTGCAGCTCCAGAACATAGTTTGTTTGTGGTATCATGCTTTTGGGGGGGGGGTGGGGGTCAGAGCTCTCAGGGAACCTGCACCAACGGACCTTTTTCTGGTTTGAATGGAATGGGCACTTGCCCAAATAAAGCAGTTACTTTTCAACTTTGAACCGAAGTGTGACCAGTGGGGTACCACAGGGATCAGTGCCGGGACCAGTCCTATTCAACATCTTCATCAGTGGCACTGCGCAGGACTTAGAAGGTAGCTCTGTAACAGCAGAGGGTGTAGACAGAATGAGAAGGGACCTGCAGAAACCTGAAGAATGGTCAGGGGTTTGGCAGTTGAAATTCAATGCAAAGAAGTGCAAGATAATGCATATGGGGCACAAAACCCTGGCACAATATATCAGTTGGGGGTGAGGATATAGCATGCACCAAGCAGGAAAGGGATCTTGGGGTTATCTCTGTATGACCTCAAGGTAGGAAACAGTGTGACAAGGCAGCAGGTAAAGCAAATAGGATGCTGGGATGTATAGGCAGGGAATCACCAGCAGGAAAAGGGAGGTCATAATTCCACTATACAAGACACTAGTGAGGCCCCACCTGGAATACAGTGTACAGTTCTGGAGACCTTACCTACGTAAGGACATAGGGTAGAGAAGGTTCAGAGGAGGGCAACAAAGATGGTACATGGATTGCATCACAAGTCCTATGAGGACAGGTTGAAGCAACTGAACATGTACTCCCTGGAGGAGAGGAGGGAGAGAGGGGATATGATAGAGACATACAAGTATCTCACAGGGAGGTGCAGAAATACAATATTTTTAAAAGAAAAAGATGTTCCAGGACTAGAGGGCATGGGATGAAGTTGGAGGGAGGACGATGCAGAGAAAACGTGAGGAAGAATTTCTTCACAGAACGGGTGGTGGACAAGTGGAACACCCTGCCAGAGGAAGTGGAACACCCTGCCTGGGGAAGTGGTGGGGGCTGAAACAATCATGGGATTTAAGAATGCATGGGATAGACATAAAGGAATTCTGGAGGTCAGGGGTAAGGGGCAACAGACTTCTAGGAAAACAAACTGAACTTACAAGCTCAAATGGGCAGACTAGGTGGGCCATAGTCCCTCATCTGCCGACACTGTCTATGTATCTATGTATTTTTTAAACATCTTCAATGGAGGAGACAACTCCTGGCTCTGGAGTGTGAGTGAATTGGGCTTCTTGTTTGATAAATGTTGGCATGTTGCCACAAACACCAACACCCCGCCCTGGTCATGAGCGCAGCACTTATTTGTCTGAACGGCAGAGCTCTCAATCCCTGGATTAGTCAGTGGCAGCGGTAATGGGGTTAGAATACACCAATCACTACAACCGTAACTAGTGTATACATGCTCCACCCCACCCCCATGACTCACAAATCTATTTGGGAGGGTGCTTCAGGTTGGGAAGGAGAGAGCATGTCAGTGTCATGGCTCAGTTGCTACTTCCACATTCACTCAGATTTTTTTTTTTTTTTTTTTGTTAACAAAACCACTGGGGGCCAAAAAAAGCAAAACCCGCAAAGTAAAGCGCACTGAATGGGTAGTTGCTGAAGCTTGCAATGTGACTGCCAATGCTGTGCCTGTAATGTGGAGAAAAAGACTTCAGCCTCTAGTATTTTCAATCTGGCACCTTTCACAAACCCAGAAATGCAGTAAAACACAATCATTTTACACTTTCTACTCACCATGAGCCTCCACGTCATACTCATCTTCAAAATCCTCATCAGAGTCCTCATCCTCGGGGTCAGGATGTAAAGCCTGACATTCACACATTGCAGAAAACATGGATTCCACTGCACAAACACAAGCAAATACAAAAGTAATGAAACAGCTACACAAGGGGCTTGCAACTGTGAATAAACAGGGTCAAAAGTATTTTTCACTTTTCAATTTCAATTGGAGTCCGTCTCCGACAGAGGAGTGCCTACTCGGCGGCCCTGCCGTGAGGGGCAAGCCAGGGAGGATCAGCCAGAGTAAGTCCCGGAGGGTGGATGGGAATCAGGAAAGTCGTGGACTGAGTTAAGAGGGAGCTGTGGGACCAAAAAGATCATAAAAAAATAATAATAAAATAAAAAAAAGGAAAACCCAAATTTTGATTGCTTGCATTATCTAAAACTCACTGTAATTGTCGGCTGTCTGACCTGCTTCCTTTCCTAGTACACCTGAAATACATGCCAATAGTGCATTTATATCCAACCTTGTTTTGTTTCAACTCCTTGATCAACTTATTGCATAAGTCCTGAACATTAGGCACAGTGCCGCCTCTTGTGATGCAATAGTCTCCATTCCTCACACAGCATCACGAGTGGCTAGGTTGTGTTAGGAGTGTTTCTCAAGTCCACGAAAGATGCAGTGGAAGCTGATGAAAAGAATGTAAATATATTTTTGTGTGGTAACACCAGTATGATGGTCAGTCTGTTTAACTTTTAAAAGGAACAAGAATCAAACCACAGGCTGCATCAGCAATCTCTACAGAATGTGAGCAATCATAACATGTATTTTTTAATCTAGGGACAATCTGAGGCCTAAAGGGGCTGGACAGTGTCCCTTTAAACAGAATATCTGTAAAGCACATTATAACATGGGGCAGGAAAAAGTCAGCAACTGATTGGCGCAACAGCTCCACATGACTGTGCGTTAATGCATGTTAACAGCACAGTAGCTGAGATGCACCTATGAGGGAGATCCCTGGGCAGACCTGCACTTGTGTAGGGGAAAATAATTTTGCAAAGGCAGCCATTTGCAATCCTTGCTAAGCGACTCCCAGTATTACAGCAAAATACAGAGGTGCCTTTTCCAAATTATTGTCCCCTACAAAAGAACTGTAGGAGTGGTGGAATTGCAGAGAGGGGGATCGGTCTTCCCTTGCCATGTCACTCGCCCCGTATTTCTGTTGTCCTCCCCCACCACCTGCCCCGCAAATCACAAGGTGCTACACAGTGACAGGAAAGAAGGAGAGTTTGGGCAGAGGGAGTGCTCCTGAGGGAACATAAGAGAGAGGGATGAGAGCGGGGAGCGTTACCGCAGGAATCGTCACTGTCTTGTACATGTGTGTTTCTCTGTGTGTCTCTCTCTCTCTCACTCTCAGCCACAAACAGCACTGTAGTCCCAACCCTACACTCAATCTGTCCTGAGGTGTGCGGCTGCAAGGATTGTCCCCTCCTGATCCAATGAAAGCATCCACCTCTATATTTGGGGCTTCTGCAACAACCACCCCGATCGTTGCGCTCTTATTTGTGGCAATCTCCTCTCTCTTTCTCTCTCTCTCTCTGTCCAGTGCAGTTTGTTCTGTCAGAGCGACTGACTGACAGAGAGACACCGGGAGAAGAAGGTTGATACAATCCTCTGTGGCTCGCTTTGTGTTTGTTGTACTGGCTGCTTGCTGCCTGCCCCAGTCAGCGAGACACCGAAATCACAATTGTGTCGCCGATGTGTATCCCACGCCTAGATGTGCCCCCACCACCACAGAATGTGCGGCAATGCAGCAACCGGGATCATTCCCGTTCCCACTCAAAAGGGTGACATAGACGGCTGTCTCAGGGCATGGATCCATGCAGCAACAGACAGTGATAGTGTCCTGTATGTGGGTCCCTCCTCCGCACCAGTCCCTGGCATGGGACCAGTTCCTGTGTTACCAGAGAGTGAGTGGGAGAGCAGGCAGCCTCGTGCCTCACAACGCACCCGGGTGTGCATTAATCCCCAATAACGGCACATCCCGTCATGGGTTACTGCTTACTTTTTACAGCCCACCTACTGCATCACTTCACACCAGAAATTAGAATTGTTACCAAGAAGTAGAAGAAACTGGGTCCAATATGTATAACTTTTTTTCTGGTAATAAAACACCAGGAAAGGTACACCAAGCTGAAGCTCGTTTCCAACTACACACAGGTAGGTGAAGTGACTTTCTTAGGGTCACACAGTATGCAAGTGGTGGTTGTAGGTTTCAAACCCAGATCTGCTGGGTCTCCACTTCTTTTGATGCATACTCCATAATATACTTGACTGTATAAACATACTATTATTTGAACTAGTTTTTGCTTTAAAACAGTCTTGCTTTAAGTGTCAGTGTGGTTCAGTGGTAATACTCTCACCTCTAGGTTACAAAGGCATGGCTTCAGTTCCCAAACCAGGTACTTGGGCTCACATCCAACACCACAACAAAGGAGATTATATATGTAAAAAGGACCAAGGGTCCATCATGTTCGCCTCTTGCAGGATACAGGAACACTCCTTGATGGTTACTATCTATGTGCTACTGCTGAGCTTCTATGACTGGATCTTTAACAAGTTCATTAACAAATACCCACAAGCAGTGTTGTCACTGGTTGGGCCCCTAAGTGACCCCAGAGATGGCATGTTTAAAAGGTTGGGGAGGAGGGGAGGGTGGCCCTGCAGGGGGACCTGGAGGCTCTGGAAAGATGGTCTAGAAAGTGGAAGCTGAGGTTCAATGCAGGGAAATGCAAGGTACTCCATCTGGGGGCCAGAAACCCAGGCCAAGTGTACACCCTGGGGGAGGAAATACTACAAGTCTCAATGGCTGAGAGGGACCTGGGGGTGGTGGTGGATGTCAAGATGAACAACTCTGAGACTTGTAGGAGGGCAGCAGCCAAGGCCAACAGGATGCTGGGATGCATCGCTAGGGGATCACCTCCAGAAGGAGGAAGTGATACTCCCCTGTATAACTGCTGGTGAGGCCGTGCCTGGAGTACTGCGTGCAGTTTTGAAGCCACATTAAAGAGGACATTAACCTCCTGGAGAGGGTCAGAGGAGAGCAACAAAATGATTTGGGGCTTGGGGACAGGACCTATGAGGAGGCTCGAAGAGCTAAATATGTACACTTGGAAGAGAAGGGACAGGGGGACATGATAGAGGTCTTCAGGTACATGAAGAGGGTAAATGGGGAGGAACAGTGAGGGTGCTTGAAGGAAGGAGGAAGGGGCCACTAGAGGGCATGGGTGGAAGCTGGAGGAAGATTCAGGGAGAAGGAGGAGGTGCTACTTCACTGAGGAGGGTGGTAGAGCCATGGAATGCACTACCTAGGGGCTGGTGAAAGAGAGACAGTGGAGGGTTCAAGAGGGGTGGGACAGGTACAGGGAAGGGTTCAGGAAGCAAAATCCAATGCAGCAAGAATATCCGGAACTGGGAAGGGAGAAGCCAGAGAAGGCGAGGGGGACAGCAAGGTCAGCACCCAGGGTGGGGGCTGACCAAACGAGCAGACACGAAAGACCATTAGGCCTATTCTGCTGGCATTTTAGTATGTTAGTATGTTTATTACAGAGGGCCCAGCTAAAGCACATCATGCTTCAGTGCTGGCAACCCAGGTTCTGAAGCCAACTCGGAGCCAGAATGTGCTGCAGTCTGGGCTGTGGAGTGCTGCCATCTGCAGCACGAACTGGCTCAGGGAGGCAGATGTCGACACCCTGCTGGTGCAATGACCCCTTGCAGTGTGCCGGGGAGCCTGCTCCCTCGTTAAGGGTTGCACATGCTCCAAGCAAAGCAGACAGAGGCTACGGCCAACACTGGGAGTGGAGGGTCGACTCTGGAAGAAAACGGGAGGAACAAGCTTGCTTGCCATGAGAATGATTGGTGCTGGCACACATGAGCTCCACACCATGCAGCCTTCTCGTGAACAAATCCGGGGGATGCTCTCCGGGATCCCACCACAGAGGGAAGTCTTGAGGTAACTGGCAGTGGAAGGTCAGTGGCTCATGGAGCTAAGTGATTGCCTGGCAATGTCCAGAAAAGGGGCCCCAATGTGCAAGATGTGGGAGAAATGGTATACTGGGAAAAAATAATAATTATAGATTACTTACGTGCTGTGTTGTCACTGGGTATAAACCGGATCTCTGTAACTGGTTCAGAGTCATCGTCATCACTCTCCTCTTCCTCATCCTCTGCCATAGTTTCTTCATTGGGTTCATCCTCTGTAATACAAAAACGATTGTTGCTTTTGAAAGGCTGACAGTCTCTCCAGACCACTTGTGTCCTAGGTGTACAGTTCATGCAGGCTGTACAGTTTAAATGCCACTAATCACTAGAATGGAGTATCCTCAGGTTATTTACATTGTTGGTGTGCTTTATGCCCCTTTAGCCCGACCAGCCCACATCATTCCTGCCGCTCCAACCAGCCTCGTCACCCACCATCTCCAGGACTTGCCTCCACTTCATGTTCCTCCACAGGAAGAGCTGCCAGGGGTGGGCTCCTATCTACCCCGCACCGACAGAGTTGAAATATTACAAGTGGGGTACCTCAGGGATCAGTCCTGGGGCCAGTCCTCTTCAATATCTTCATCAGTGACATTGCAGATGGACTGGAGGGTAAGGTTTGTCTGTTTGCAGATGACACCAAGATCTGCAACAGAGTAGATGATCCAGATGGGGTGGGCAGAATGAGAAGAGATCTAGATAAACTAGCAAAATGGTCGAAAGAGTGGCAACTGGGGTTTAACGCAAAGAAGTGTAAGATCATGCACATAGGGAAGAGAAACCCTGAAGCCACCTATATGCTGGGAGTGGAGTTGCAGGCAGTCACAAGGGAAGAAACAGACTTGGGCATCATCATCACCACCGATGACCTGAAATAATCTAAGCAGACAACTAAAGCAGTAGGTAAGGCTAGGGGGATGTTGGGGTGTATTAGTAGGGGTATCACAAGTCAGAAGAGGGAGATAATAATCATCCCGCTTTACAAGACACTGGTTAGGCCCCATCTGGAGTACTGCGTGCAGTACTGGAGGCCACACCTTCACAAGGACATTAACCAAATTGAGGCAGTCCAGAGAAGGGCAACTAAAATGGTGCAGGGACTGCATCAGAAAACATATGAGGACAGATCAACAGAGCTCAATATGTATACCCTAGAGCAAACGAGGGAGAGAGGTGATATGATCGAAGCATTCAAACACCTTAAGAACATTAACAAGGTGAGATAGCCCAACATGTTTCAATATAAGAAAAATAGTAGGACAAGAGGATACAGCATGAAATTAGAGGGAGGCCGATTAAGGGGTAATGTGAGAAAGTTCTTTTTTCACAGAAATGGTGGTGGATGCATGGAACGGCCTACCTCAGGAAGTGGTGGATATGAATACAGTGCAGGGATTCAAACAGGCATGGGATAGAAACATAGAAGTTGACGGCACATAAGGACTGCAAGGCCCATCCAGTCTGCCCATTTCTTTTTCTACCTTATAAATGTGCCATCGTCCTTTGCTGTCAGTGGCCTATCTATTCATACTCATCTGTATTGCTCCCTTATGCCTATCCCATGCTTGTTTGAAGCCCTGCACTGTATTCATAGCCACCACTTCCTGAGGTAGGCCATTCCATGCATTCACCACCCTTTGTGAAAAAGAACTTCCTCACATTACCCCTTAATCGTCCTCCCTCTAATCTCATGCTGTGTCCTCTTGTACTGCTATTTTTCTTATATTGAAACATGTTGGACTCTTTCACCTTGTTAATGCCCTTAAGGTGTTTGAATGTTTCGATCATATCACCTCTCTCCCTCTTTTGCTCTAGGGTATACATATTGAGCTCTGTTAATCTGTCCTCATATGTTTTCTGATGCAGTCCCTGCACCATTTGGGATTAGCACAAGGAAGCAATTCAGAGGAATATGAATAGATAGGCCACTGACAGAGCAAAGGCTGATGGCACATTCATAAGGTAGAAAAAGAAATGGTCAGACTGGATGGGCCTTGCGGTCCTTATCTGCAGTCAGCTTCTATGTTTCTATGTTGCTTTTTGGAATGGGGGAGCCCAGTCGGCAATGTGCAGCCTGCTGCGGGTGACATACCAGGCAGTCTGTCTTTTTTTTTTTGCCCCCACATTTTCTTCCCTAGCCCATGGACATTGGAAGACCCTGGCTGAAACAGCTTGTGTCAGACTGCCGACGTCCCCCACTCCCTTACTCCAGCTTACACCACCACCTGTGGCCACTGGGCTGCAGTACTGCACAGAGTCCAGATGCCCTCCACCCACAAGGAGAGGAGCGTCCGTGTGACACTCAACCACCCCCCCCCCCAGCACTCTGACGACCCAGGGTCGCTCCCAAACCCAGGTCGATAGCATCGCAAGTGGTAGTGCTACTGCTGCGCCAGCTTGTTTTTCTTATACACAGCTTCTTCTCTGCTGCCTCCAGTCCAACCACCTTATCATGGATTTACCACTTGCCTAAGGGTGGGTGGCCTCCCATGTCGTCGGTTGTGTCGGCCTACTGGGGGGGGGGTCATCCAGCTTCACCCTTAAGACCAGAGAATTGTTCCATTTTTCCTTCCTCCTTAGAGGAACCAACCATGCAAGGGCACACAGCTGGCACCACCATGCCGGCATCCAGAGGCATCTCCACTCTTCCTGGTGGCCTCGACTTTGATACTACATAGCCTTGGCTAGATGGCAAACACACTGCAAGGCTCACATTCCCCATACCATGAAGGAGAAGAAGCTAGATCCTCCTTCCCTCTACTCGTGCCCAATGACTGAGTCCACTTCGGAACCCAGGTTGTTGACTGCACCAGCAGGCCAGCCTTCCAAGACTATTTTCAAAGGTCCTGCCGTTTTCAGGCCATTCCAAGGCAGTTTGACAGCAACTTGTTGCTCAACAGCATGGGTGCATGTTTGTGTGTTGGGGTTCTAATTTACCTCACTAGGACTGAATTCTGCTTGGAAAGCCAGCATGAAGTATCTTACAATGGCAAGCACCCCATCAAAAGCAGAAAACTGGCATTCAGAGTCAGAGTATTCAATAGCTGGTACAGTGCATTAAAAGGCAATGCAAAACATAGTGCAACACTAATCATTTCCAGAAATGTGTAACAATGCACCACTAACCATTTTTTTGAGCGAGTACATTGCACAGGAGACTACATGAATAAAACATGACAAACTAAATTTTTAAAAACATTTTTTTGCTAATTAATATGTATCAAGTGCTACGCATTTTCACTAAGTACTTTCATCCTTGAAACTCTTAAGCAATTTTTTCAGCTTATCTAATACCATAAGACTACACTTGGTATTAAAATAATGGGAAGCAATTTGCTTTTAACATACACACATTGAATAGTGTTAATATATGGTACATGGAATATGTAAATCAGTAAAATTAATTATTATATAGTGGACTACATACATGATTTATTGACATGAGAAGTCTGACTTATGAGCTTCAGTGGTTAAACTCAGTATAGGAAAGGCTGGTATAATGTGAAGCCACAGCATTCACACTTGCAGTACTGGTAACCCGGGTTCAGTTAAGCCAGGGATGCTGCTGGTAGCGAGCCCGGGCTGGAGGGCTGGCGAGACTTGGGCATCCTAGCAGGTGTTTTCCACCTCTGGGTTGGAGGTTGTCAGAAGTCCTTTGACAAGTGCCTCCTAGGAAGCTATAGGGGGCAAGGCACATTGGCTTGGTTAGGGAGGGAAGTATGGGCGACCCACTCCTGCCCATTACACATGCACATAGGAGCACATTAGTGTTGCCATTTTGTGGGGTGGGACAGAAAATGAGAAGACACCCTTAGTACCTAAGTAGGATAATGAGATGGGCCCACAGGCCCTGCACCTCTGACTGGGTGCTCCTTCACCAATGTTGGATTCAGTCTCCTTGAAGGGTTTGGGCAGCCCACTTACCCCACTATATGGGGTAAACCATGGGGGCCTTCAGGAGAAAGGAAAGGTTAGCACAAGAGGAGTGTGACGGAGCCAGGACACCACTAGGATGGGAGCATAAAGATTAAAAACAAAGCAAAAAAAAAAAAACCCTCGGTTTAGGAAGAAACTACCTTGTAGTAACTATAAATGTGATCTGGTTTGGGGTACTACAGGAGTTCATTACATGCAAAGGAACCTCGAGAGAGTTCAGCAACATATTTTTGATGGTTAATGTAAATAGAGTAATAGACAGGGAACTGTGTATTACATATACAATAATGGCTGGGGAGGTAGTTATAACAAGAATGTTAGACACCCCCAAGGTGTGGGATGCCACATAAACCCAGAGAGCAAAGCTCGAGGGATTTGAACAGGCATCCCACACTGAGGGGGTGTCTAATATTCGAGTTTCACCTCCCAGCTTTCTATTTATATAATTGCTGGGGAATGCTTTTTCGCCTAGCAATTATATAAAATACATTTTGAATTAACTTACTGCCGTGTCCAACTGGTGAAGTGCGCATAAAGCGCTGAAGAGGACCGAAGAGTGCTTTTGTGCGATGTTTCACACACGCTATAAATCCGCAGGTCATAACGGAAAATCATAACCCCATTCCCCTATGGGAAAAAGCGGCCCCCAGTTATTACAAGGCTATAATACCACTGAGAGGTTCCCATGTTCCCAGAACCTCTTGATGGTATTATAGCAGAGTAATATCAGTCCCTCATCTGTTATTTTTTGTCACATATGGAGCCAAGGAATTTTCAGTGCTCTCTATAAATGCTGTGCAGAACTCCAATGATAGTGAAGTGTGTATGCAGGTCTCTAAAAGGAGCTGCTTGCCATGGCTGTGAAAATGTCAAGAAGCCTCTGAAGCACCCATTGTATGTTTCTATTGTTGCTTCGTGTGTTTTTTGAATAATTATTTCAGGAAAATGGTGGCATCTCTATGCAAGCAGTTGAGGTGCTGCTTGCCTTTATTTCTGTGGCTTTTTCTTAAAGAAAAAAAAAAAAGATTCTGGAACCAGAGTGAGCAGGAGATGGACCGCTGGATGTAGGTGAGATTTTGTTGGGTTTTTGATGAGCGGCAAGTTGGCTTCTACTGTACACAACAGCTACAGTGAAAGTCTGTTCCCACTCTGCACAAGACAGTTGTGTACTTGCGCTCTTCTGTGTGTGATAATACTATCGTTCAGAGCTCCAAACGATAGTATTACAGCGTAGAATCAATGGTATCACTTTCGTAGTCTGGTATTAGCAGGATTTTTTTGTATACTTTACTGCACTATTATATTTAAGTCCATATATTACAAATTTTTCCTTCCTCACAGGCCATGTTACAGATCCATGTGAGGCTATTAGCTGGGTTGGTTTCTGTTGGACCGTGTTTTTAAGAGCAGACTTTGGGACTACACAGTAACTCAATGGCTTTATCATGGTTTATTAATTTCTGAGACCTCTCAAAGCAAACTGCCACTTGTGGATTATGCAGATTTTATCTACGGGCACAGCCCAACTTCTGCCGTGTCTAAATTAGACACAATGTATCATCGGGCGATCAGATTTATCATGGATGCGCCATACTGTACCCTTAACTGCACTCTTTACGCCATGGTTGGCTGGTCATCACTTAGTTTCAGACACCATAGGAATGCAGCTTTTTGGATCTATAGGGCTATAATCATGAAACTTCCACAATACATTTCTGACTGTCTGCCCATCTCTCCTGCTGGCTGCTATGCGCCGAGAAGCCTTTCCCCGATTTCCCTGGTTGTCCCTAAGATCAGGACACGCTTTAGAGCAGCAGCTATAAGCCATGCCCTTCCAGCGATATGGAACCACATGCACAAGGTTCTAAAGCTTGCAATACCAGTAAACTGGGCCTTCTTTAAAGCTCTGTACCTTCATAAGTTTAGTGAATCCTGTGACTGCTTTAACTAGCCGAGCCCTGTATCTTGAACGCTGTATACTACTTGTACACTGTCCGCTCCTTATACATCTTCAACATGTCATGCCCCACTAGTCTTCCTTTGTCCACCCCACTGCTAACCCAGTACCCTCCTCTTCTTATACACCCTGTTGTCCTCCCTTTACTACCTCCCCCCGACTTACCCTCATCTCCGACATCTTAGCTCTCACCTTGTTCTACCCTTCACACCTCCCCCCCTTGACTTCTCCTTACCTGGCAGCAGCCCCCCACCCCACCCCGTCTATCCCATAAGTTTTGTTGCGACTGGGCAGGTATTGTTCATATTGTAAATACTGATTTGTATTATTCTGTAAATATGTTTTGTTCTTGCCCTATCAACATAGTATTTGAGTTTTTGAGGTCTACTGTACTGTCCTCCCTCTGGACCTTCACAGCTATCGCCAAGAAGCTGCCTCAATATATCTTGGATTGTTTACCCCGAAGCGTGTTAGGTACCTATATGCTGAGAAGCGCCTCCTATATCTAACTGGTAGTGCCAAAGGTCAAATTATGCTTTGGTAGGGCTTCCATGAGCCATATGTTACCTGTGTGCTGGAACACACTGCAAAAAACCTTGACATTGGCCCACAGCATCAGCATATCAGCATTTAAAACTCTCTATGCTCGTTCGTTTAAAGAAACCTGCAACTGTTTCTCGAGATCTCCCCCTCCCTGCCTCAATGACATGCTGGTCACCTGTCTGATGAAATATTACAGTACATTTACTACCCCGTCTCATTGACCACCTCCCCTCCCTCTTTAACCTTTTCATAGCATTCCTTTTTTGCTTTTCCTTGTGTAGCCTGCTCCCTTGCATAGGCTTCAGTTGTCTTAAAGTAGCATACCTCTTGTTCACATGCCCCCTCCCTACCTCCCTGACCTGGGGCACCCACATTACCTTCTGCCTCTCCTCACTCCCCTTATCTGGAGTCTGTCTTTACCCATGGGCCTGCTAACACTATTTGCTGCTATGACACTTACGGGTTCCCCAGCCTACCCTCCCCCTTCCTCTCCCTCTTCAACCTTCACAACTCCCTTCCTTTTATCAGCTTCCTAACTTCCCTTGTTGCCCCTCTCACTCGTGTTTGTTCTTCTGCCATCAGAACACCACAGTGTCCAATCTTGACTATAACCTGTATTTAGCTGCTCATGTGTGTATATAGTACTCATGCACTACCACTGTCATTACCCTGTGTATTATATTTAGCCCTGACCATGTCAGTTATTTAAATATTGTGTGATTTTGTGGTGTTCAATGTGCTGTGTATTTTTCTTGTATCCTGCCCAGGTCCATCTCACAAATGAGCTTTGCTCAATGATGTTCGCCTGGTTAAATAAAGATTTTGATTGATTGATTGTAAGCCACATTGTATGCACTGTTATTTATGCCTAGCTCATAGTTGCTCTACACAGACAATTGTCTCATTGTATTATAGCAACATTTAGCTTATGTGTTTTTGTTGTGACCTACCCAGGTCCACCTTGCAAATGAGTCTGTCTCAATGGTGTTTCGCCTGGTAAAAGAAAGATGACGGATTGATTAAAAAAATGAATAACTAAAACTGCAGGCACTGGGACAGAATATACAATAATAATCCGTATACTGTACGACTTAGCCTATATTTGATATTTTTTTGCACGATGTATGTTATAAAAAAAACTCTGGCCAGAGCCAATGGGGCTGCAGCTAAGGAATATGGAGTAAAATTATTGAAAATTACCAAAGTTACAAGCCTGCGTTCACAAAATTCAACACAGGCTCATAACTTTTTTTTTTTTTTTTAATATTTTACACCAAATTTTCAACATAGCTTCTTATGACCCTACCTCATGAACAAGGGCAGAGAAAATTTTAACTTCTGCCCGAGGTGATATCGCACAGGGACCACGAATCACTGTTCAGGTCAGATTTGCCTAGCTGTCAACCCACTGTCTATGAGGTGGGCACCCCAGTGTCACAGTTATGCTTCCGGCGGGGGGTGTGCTGAGAGGGAGGGTCAGATGACGAGGAAAATATATAGACAAAAACTTGCGCGCTGTACAGGCGGAACGGCGCTAGTCTGCTGTGTCAAGATGGCAGCCAAACTATACAGTGCATGCGCAAGTAGTTACGCATGTACAGTAGAGTTGGTGGCCATCTTGGACACGCGCGGACTGTGATGTGTTTCGCCAAGACCACGGACTAAATAAAATAGTGTAGTCCTCTGGACAGCAGCAAAATAGTGCCTATGAGAAGACTGCACCGACTCAGCAGAGTGCTTCACAGACCACAGAGGCACCTATAATGCAACGTCTACATGTTTGGTCAAAGTGAGAGTCCTGTTTTGATTGCAAAAGGTCTGCAGGGCTCTGCCACTGGTAGCCATAACAATGCTAATATAGTCTTGCTGTTAGAAAGGCTCTTGAATGCCACTACAGAAACTATACGAGCACACGAAATTGCTGGCAGAAAAAGGCCCAGAGGTCTATCAAGTCTGCCAGAGTGTGCAGCTTGTAGTATATTTTTTACTGCAGCTCCCCCCAACCCCGACTTATCCCTCTCTTGGTTCCTATATGTACTTACCTTCCTTTGACTCTATCCCACCTCCTTTTAAAACTGTCCACTGTCTTCAGCATGATCATATCCTCCAGTAGTTCATGCCACCTAGCCACCACCCTTTCTGTAAAGTAGTGCCTCATCTCCCTTCTGAATCCTCCTTTCAACTTCTGACTGTGCTCCCTTGTTACCCCCCCCTTTGAGCTGAACAAACCTCCCGTGTTAACACTGTTTATGCCTTTTAAGTATTTGAAGGCATCTATCATGCCCCCCCCCAATCCTCCAGTGAATATATGTTGAACTCCCTCGAGCTTTCCTCACAGGGTTCATGCCCTAGACCTAGGATAGTCTTTGTCTCCCTACGCTGCACCCCCTCAAGTAATCTTACATCCTTTTTTAGGTAAGGGCACCAGAAGTGCACAGAGTACTCCAAGTCAGTACTTCAAGTGTGGCCTCACCAGTGATCTGTACAGTGGCAGGATGACATAGTCCCTTCTAGAGGTGATACCTCAGCAATGCACCCCAGCATTTGATTGGCCCTTGCTGCTGCCCTCCAGCACTGCGTGGATACCTTCATGCCCCCTGTGACTAGTACCCCCAAGTCACTCTCTTCCTCAGAAATATATACATGCACTCCCCCCAAGCCAGTAGCTGGTCCTGGGGTTTCTGGCTCCAAGGTGCATGACCTTGCACTTCTTAGTGTTAAAGAGATTCACCAAGCTATATTGTGCTGCCCCCTGCTAAATTGGTGCCTTACCACCACAGCATGCTTAAATTGTGCAGTTGTCACAAAAGTATTCCAGAGATAAAAAGTTATAGCCCTCGTAAAATCACTCAAACCGGGTCCCAAGGACTTCCCCCCCCCTTTTTTTTTTTCCCAGCCGCCTATGCTCTGCCCTCGCACTCACCAACGTTATGACGAGATGCCAGGGACAGCGTAGGGGCACGCTCCATTATAATCAATAGACGGCAGCTTTACAATCTTTTTCAAATATTATATTGGCCAACTGGTAATGAAACGTGGGCACCAGTCAACTAACAAGGACGGCACCACCCCTCACATACCCTCCCACCCTGCGTCCGTTGGGCTCACTTCCACTCACCCTGACCTGATAGCCTGTCGCCTTTTCGCGGCAACCCCCCCTCCGGTAGCCTACCCCGCACCCCCGCCATCGAGCACAAGCCGAAAGTGGGTCACCATTTCGGGCAGGCACCCACTCACTAGTGACCCATATCACAGGATACCACTGCCATACACCCAAACAGTGCTAGAGTTTTGCCAGATCTTCCCTTAGTTCCTGCCTCCCTTCCTCACTGTCCACTTGTGTCATCAGTGAACAGGCTGATCTTACTCTTGATCCCTTCTACTACGTCCCCAATAAAGATGTTGAATAAAACAGGGCCTAGCACCGAGCCCTGTGGTACCCCACTGGTCACGGGTCTTGGCTTGGAGGTTTCTCCCATTACAACTACCCTCTGCTGCCTGTTCTGCAGACAGCTCCTAACCCATCCCACTAGTTTCTCCCCGACCCCCAGGCTCCTCAGCTTGCCCAACAACCTTCTGTAAGGCACCCAGTCAAAGGCCTTACTGAAGTCCAGATACAGAATATCCACAGCATGGCCCCAGTCAACCAACCTTGTGACCCAATCAAAGAAGTCAGTTAGGTTAGTCTGACAGGATCTTCCAGAGACAAACCCATGCTGCCTTTCATCCTGGAGACCATTATCATCCAGAAAGATCATCAATCTCTCCTTTAGAATGGTCTCCACTAATTTTCCCCACAATGTACGTTAAGCTTACCGCTCTATAGTTACCCAGTTCGTCCCTGGGACCACTCTCATGGAGAGGTACCACATGAGCTGTCCTCCAATTCATGGGCACGAACCCGGTCTCCAGTGAGCTGTTAAACAGGTCAGCCAGTGAGCCTGCCAAGACCTCTGCCAACTCTTTCAGGACTCTTGGATGTACTCCATCAGGTCCTAAGGCCTTGTCCACCTGCATGGCTTTAAGGCCTTTTAGACCCCCTATCCACCTGGATGACCCCATCGGTTACCTCCACTCCTCCCTTGCCCATCCCCTCCCTTGTGGTATCGGCCCATCCTTTTCTGCAGTGAACACTGAACAAAGCACTCTTTTAGTGCCTCCGCCTGGTACTCCCCAATTTTCTGCACAACCCCCCTTCCTCTTGATCCGGACAATCTCGTCCGTACAGCTCCTCTTCTCTCTTATGTACTTAAAGAAAGAAAGAAATCCTACTTTGAAATATATATTCAAGGGACTGTGCTGCACATTAGCACTTAGCCTTGATCTGAATAATCTTATTGAAGCCTGTGAAATGGATGGAAAAGGGGTAGACAGGAAATTGACTAGGCTGTAGTCTGTGCTCTGCTGAAGCCAAGTGCAACAGCATTTGATTTACAGTTCTCTCATAGTCGATTTGAATCTTCAGCTTGCTCGTGTTAAAACACGAAAAGGGCTAAGGAAATGTATTTTTCCCTATCTGATTCACCCTCAATTCACTGGACATGCCTCTTGATGTGCTAATAAAGATCAGAGGGATATATATAAATGTAAGTGAATCTGGTGCCTGGACAGTATTACTGTGGAAGAATGTTTCCTGATAAAAGCACACACAACCACCATTTGACTTCTGTTAATAATCCTGTTATTCTTTCATTCCCACTATGTAATGGCACTTACGGTATACACTAGATTGTATAACTGCCTAAAGTGTAATGTTACCCTAATTGTATAACTGTACATTAATCTTGGATAGCCCCTGAAAAAGGGACCCTGGTCTCAGTGGGCTCACCCGGTTACCAAAATGAAATAAACTTAGCTATTTTTTTGTTGTTAATTCTTTGATTACTGGGTAAAGTCCACCAAGCACAAGACCTGTTTGCAAGGGTGACCCGGGAGGTTAAGTGAGTTACTCAGGGCCACCCGGCATGCAAGTGGAGGTTGTGGGAATCCACCCCAGATCTGCTGAATGTACCATGCTCATTCACAGCTCATTACTGTAACCTCTAGGCTATACTGCCAGTCCCCACTGATTGATTTGTGTTTAAAAGTTGCACAAACAAAAAATTAAATACACATCTAAAACACACACACACACACACACCTGTGTTAGCATGTAACAAAGTGCTAGTGGCCTTCCTTCCCCTTCTTAGGTGGGCACTCTCCTTTCGGAACAAATTCTGCCTTGGCAGTCTGTGAGCTCTCAGCTACAGTGTAAGGAGTTGGGGATGCTGGGAGGTGCAGAGAGTCTGCCTTTGTTTTGTGTAACAAGCTGTGCAAAAGGTTCAGTTGAACCTTCACCAGTTTTCTTTAATGGGATCCTTGCTCCCTCAACTTGATTCCAAGCTTACGAGCCTTCAAGCCAGTTCTCAGTTTGGCAGAACTCCCCTCCTCCCAGCATCATCTTCTTCCTTCTTCTCTCCCTCCCTTACCTGTTCCTCCCTCGGAGACACCCCAGGAGTGAGGCCCATAGGGTAGGTTCTCTCTTTCCTGTTCTCTGTCGGCTTATTCCTTTTTAAGTTCATATCTTTTCCTTTACCTATCCTCTGCTCTCTTGCCTTGCTCTTCTTTTTTCTTATTATTTCTCCTCTCCAGCTTACAGAACTGAGATAGAGGAGGAGTCTTCGGCGCCTAACGGCCGCCCCTCACACACTACGTAGAGCATTGCTCTTGGGGGCGGTGCCATCGGCTCCTCTCTAAATTAAAAAAAAAAAAAAAACCTCCCGTAGCGGGTGCGCACCTCTGGCTTACAACCAAGCAGTAATGAATGGTGAAGATTTACAAGGGAAGATCAGCTAGTCTTTGTTGTCCAAAATTTCTTTATACAAAATAGTCCAACTGAGAAACCACTTCTCATACATAGAGGGGATCCCTGCTGCTAACCATTACATAGCTGGTGGAATGATGCAAAGGGAAGTCAAGTAACTTGCCCAAGGCTAGGTAGGTAGGTGAGGGTAGGTACGTACAAAGTGCCAAAGGGACCAACTAGGAAAGGGGCAGACTAGATATACCAACTAGTCTTTTTCTGCCCTCAGATTCTAAAGGACAAATAGCAGAGAATACAAATGTACAGAGGTGTTTATCTTCCTCCAGTCTTGCAGGACGGGGGGGGGTGGAATAAAATCTAACTAGATATTTCCTGATGACACCAACCACATTGGCTGCCCTGCAAGACCTTGTCGAGGGAAATGATGGCAGCAGACAACCATCAATGTAAAGGCCGAAATGTCCAATAAAGGGGAAATACAGCAATTGTGATTTTTAGTATTCTTTCTGAAAATAGCAACAGTAATAACTTAAGGTCATAACAAAGGAACTCTACGTCCATCGTGTCCACACTCCTATGCTTCTTCCTGCTTTAATACTCAGGGTACCCACTGATTACCTTGGTAAGCAGAAATTCATCCAAGCTTACAGTGCTACTGTCTCTGCTGCTAGGCTTTTCCATAGGTTTACCACCCTCTAGAAGAAGTGCTTCCTAACACTGTCACTGAACTTGCCAACCGAGTTTCAGGGCTTGCCCCAGTACCCTGCCAGAGGACACTAGATCAAACATCTCTCACACAGAAACGTGTAAAGGAACTAGCAAGAGCACTGGTAAACAAAGGGGAACAGAAGTAGCACTTGATCTTCAGTGGGAAGGTCAATGGACATTCTTTTTGTGCTTCACAGTATCCAGCAAGTTCGTTGAGGATGAACATGGCTGCAAATACAGATGAGCCCTCATATGAAGCTGGGGGTCAAGCAACTGTGGGCGTTTTACAAACCAAAGCCCAATATATAACAGAGCCAACCTGATGCAACACTGAAGCTTGCAGTAAATGAGATGTCACAAAATACTGCAATTAAAAAAAGGCTTGATTGCCATCGAATTACACTGTTCCCTGCAGCATTTTGTGCTATACTGCAGCATTACTGCATTGCATCCTGGCTCACATCGCTGTAGCATAGCCACAGTACACTTTTTAAAATAAAAAAAAAAAAAACCTGCAGTTTGCGATGACAGATGTTTTCTGATGCAGTATTAGCCAATGCTACTCACAACTGTAGTGAGAAAGAAATAATATGACCTACTGGCAATTCCCAGTAGGTCACATTATTTCCTTCTCATTACAATTTGAGACTGCAACTCAGGTTTTTCTTAGACAGCACATGCCATTGCAGCCCTGCCAGGCACTGCAGCCCCAGGTCCTCTGGTGCCAAAAAATGAATTTGTGGTCAACACTGACGTCCAAAGGATTTCCTAGGTATGCTGCAGTCTTTCCTAAGTTGCACTAAAGTAGCAGAGAAGGAAAAAAAAAGTAAAAGAAAAAAAATTAAGTTTCCCTGCTGAGCAAGGAGCAATCAGCTTTAAGGACAGACTGAAATGACTGACGGTGACGGGTTAGGGTGCATGCAGTTACACTCTCAGACTATTCAATCTGTCCCAGTTGAGAGAGGAAGACAGTCCATACCAATTACTGCTTGCTCAGAGGAACAGACACAATCATGGGTTGTCGGAAGCTTCCTAGCCCCATCTACCGCGCCCCCACTGTTGTGGATCCATAAGGAGCAGGGCCAGAGAGTGCCAGCAACCATTATTTTAGAAGGCTTGAGCCACAAAGGTCTGTTTCTTCCTCTTTTTTTCCCTGGAGCCCTGCTCACTTCCCGCTCGGCACCAGACCTGCAGACTTCACACACCCACAGCACCACCTCATGGAGGAGGCAAGCTTCCTGGTGCACCACAGGGGTCCCTGTGGCTGCAGAACCTCGGCACCATGCATCCTTAGCTGGATGTGGTCACACAGCAGCACCACCCTGCTGACCAAGCTCCCCAATTAAAGGTGCCAAAGAAAAAATTACCGCAATAATGTTCTTTCATACAATGGGTCGTTTAGCATCAGTAACTTTAGCAGTTAGCTGGCTAGGTGCAACTGCCCCCAAGGTGTGCCTTTAAGAGAAATTTAAATGAGCTCAGGGCCATAGCCAATCAGAAAACAGGAAGGGTAGTGAGCCGAGAACTGCTGAAGGCTTCAGAATTTTTTTGAAGGAAAAACAAGGGCACATGCCCCAAAAAAGAATCAACAGGATTCAAAAAACAGGCAAATGTCCACAAAAGTGGAAACAGAAACAACAACACGAGTTAAAAACTCATCAATAAGAAACCTCAACTTTGGTAAGAGATGCGATAAGAGCCCTTCTCCGACACGTGAACCGGGGAGGAAGGGTGGGAGCTTACTGATGCTAAAGGACCCCTTGGAAGAAAGAAGATTACTGCGGTGAGTAGTTTTTTCTTCCTAACCCAGGAGTCCTTTAGCATCAGTAACTTTAGCAGACTACCAAGCAGTACCAAGTGGGAGGTGGGCAGAGAACCTACTAGGAAAGAGGCTCTGCAGAACCACCCTGCCAAATCTGGCATTAGATCTGGTCTGCACATCCAAACTGTAGTGATTCACAAAGGTGTGTACAGATTTCCAGGTAGCTGCTTTTCAGACATCCAATAGTGGAATGTCCTCTGCTGCTGCAAGCGAGGCTGCCATGCCCCTGATGTAGTGGGCCTTGAGCCCACAGGAGGTTGGTGACCAGCTTTTTCGTAGCAGAATCTAATACAAGAGACCTACCACAGGAAATAGTTCTCTTGGTAGCTGGTCTTCCCCTGCCTACATACCTGTAGGTGGGGAAAAACTGAGAAGAACAGCCCCTGGACTGTCTCGTATGGTCTAGGCAGTAGAAGATGGCTCTTTTGATATCCAAACTGTGGCGCTTTTGCTCGCCTAGAGTGGATTTCTCAGTAAAGAAGACAGGCAGAGTAACTGACTGGTCCCAGTGGAACTCTGAAACCACCTTTGCAGAAATTCCTATTTGTCCTGAACCCAACTTTATCGTTGTGAGGGAAGGTGTAAAGTGTTTCAGTGCACAGGGCCTGTAGCTCTGAAAACCTCCTGGCAGAGGAAATGGCTACCAGGAGGCCTGTATTCCAAGTTACAAACTAGATGAGGGCCACGGACATAGGCTCGAAGGGTGGCTTCATGAGCCTGTCTGTGAAAAGGTTAGGGCTCCAAGGAGGAACAGGCTCCCAGATTGGAGGCTGGGGGTGCGAGCGGCCTTTGAAAAACTGTTTAAATATGGCGTGGGAAAAAAACTGATTTTTTTCTTTTCCACCGAAAGGTAGGCCGAAATTGCCACCAGGTGCAGCTTGAGGGAGATGGTTTCAAGCCGGACACCTGTAATAGTACCAGGAAACTAGCAGCTGAGGGTCTGAAACTGAATGGGATTCGACCTTTTTGCTCTTGCACCAGAGGGAAAACCTTTACATTTGGCTGCATAAGTCTTCTTAGTGTTTGATTTTTTTTAAATCACCCACAGAATCCTAAGGACCTGTTAAGAGTACTGGGAGGATGTAGACTCTTAACTTTTCCAGAAACAGGCCTTAAGGTGAAAGGAGTGTATGCCTGGATACTGCAGTCTTGTCTGAGGAAGGGTCGGCAGGAAGTGAGTAGGAGGCAGACAAATGGACTGCTGTAGGGCACTGAGAGAAGGAGAGGGTACCAGGCATGCTTGGGCCACTCCGGAGCCACCAGCATCCTATCCTAGGTGCAGGCTGTTGTAAGAGTTTCAGAAATACCCTGGAAATCAGGGGGAAAAGGAGGGAATGAATACAAGAACCTCCTTGACCAGACCAGGATCAAGGCATCCAGAGGAGGTGATCCCGGAACTGAAGCCTGCAACAGAACTGAGGGGGAGAGGCAGACAGATTCACTTCTGGATGCCCAACCGCCTGGGCACCGTGGCTAGTACTTGTTTGTTCAGAGTCCATTAACTCTGGCCTCGACTGATGCAACTAGAGCCTCTGCCACAGCACTGGGTTTGCCTGGGAGGTCAATCGCTGAAAGGTGGACTCCCAGGTAGAAGGCGAGAGACCAGTTTTTTATAGTGCCTGCGAACAGAGTACTCCTGATCTGGCTATTGCAGCAGTGTATATTCAACTCTGTAAGGCTGTCCTTTTATGACAGCAGCAAATGCTCTGAGCTAGAAAGATTTCTCTGAGTTCCCAAAGAAAATATAATTAACTGACTCTTGCAGAGTCTAAGTGCCACTTACTGAGGCACTGTCCAGATGTGCTTCCCACCACATGGGGAAGGCATCTGTGGAACTGCTCTGTCAGAGTTTTCAGCTTTGAAAATTGTTGCTTTCTGAGACCAGCAAGCTACAAGGAGACTTGCAGGTGACTCATCCTGTATCTGAACCCTGGGATCACTGCAGGCACTGAAGCCATGTGTCCCAATAGCCTGAGGAAATGTCAAAGATAAGTGTTTTGCTCAGGACGGCATCATATACTGAACCAGAGAGGGTTAATGATTCAAACCCAGTTAAGCGCTTGCTGGCTGGTCTCGCTGTCCCTGGATGAAGAAAATTGCCAATGGGGGACATCTTGAATTCTTGCCTGTGGAAGGAAGGCATATCCTTCCTGGATGCTGGGAGGGTTCCACGCGAGACTGTGTTCAGAGTTACCCGGGAACCCCGAGAGTACAGACAGAGCCCTGTAAGGGAAAAAAGGAGCTCCTTGTCCTGACGAGGAGACCTTGGCAGGCTAATCGGCAACTTAGGTGTAGCTAGATACACCCAGATTCCTGAGGCGTGCTGCTACCACTGCCCAGCACTTTGTAAAGACTCTTGGGGCTAAGGAAGGCCGAAGGGCCACAGTGAGTCCATCCTTTTGTGAGACAAAAAAGGGGGGTGGGGGGGGGGCCTTTTGCCAGGAAGGCTAGCCCATCTCCCTACTGTAAGGGCTCTATGAATACTAACATAGTGACCATCTTGAATTTGGGTTTTAACAGCAAGACGGGAAGCCACTTCCCAGTTGTCTTTTGTGTCAGGAATTATGTGGAGTAGATGCCCTTTCTTCTTTTCATAGCCAGGGACCCTCTCCACTATTCACAACGTTACAATGGTTTGTGCCTCCCACTCCAACAGTAACGTATGTGTTGGGGATAGAGGCTTAGACACCTGGTACGCATGAGGTATGCCCACACGAACATCAAGCTCCAGACTGCGAAAACACACCCCTGTACAGAGAGAAGGCTGGGAAAAAACCTCTGCCCCTAATGCCCTCAAAAGGAATTTCCGTGGGGCAGGAGCCTTGTTGCAGTGAGATGTTCTGGAATCGAACAGTAAGTTTTGATCACAAGGAAAGTCCATGGCTTTAAACTGGGAGTCTGAGGGTAGACCAGTAGTTCTAGGCAGACAAAGCGCCTAAGAGATGGCATAGACTGACTCTAGAGGCAGCATCCTTGTTGTCATCCTGTGGAATTGGTATTACATAGCTTCCAGAGCAGGTTAATCGTATCCACCGACTCCTGCACCAGAACCAGGACAGAGTTCTGCAGTGCCTTTTTTTTTTTTTTTTTTTTTTTAAATATTTGGCCGAAAAGCCAAGTAGGTAAAAATGTTGACAAGCATCTGCAGATAATTAAGAAATCTATTTACTGGAGTCCTCATCAGGGGGGTAAAGAGGACAAGGAGACCCAAGTTTTCTCGCAAGCTGCCTGATGCACTATACTCGCATGTCTGGGATGTACAGACAGGCACTCAGTATTGTTAAACAATAGATATATTTATGTTTTTATTAATACTTCCAGACCGCTTGTAAACCTCTGCCACAGAAGTGAGGGGTTGAAGCAGTTTTGTGGTATTTTTAGTTATATATTTTGATTATAGACAGAGCTTTTAGAAGGTGGAACCTTTCATCTCCCTATAATCTTTTCTTTTCCTTATCCTCACCTTGGAAGGACTCCCGAGAAGGGAGTTCCAGGGTGTCCAATATGTTTTGGATAAACGAAGGCATAGAGGGAGAAACTCCTTGGATACATAGGGTTCTAGACCCTCCACATCATAAAAATTCTTATATCGTCTGTATCACCCTCACAGTTTCAGGGGCAAGAACTGTGGAAAAGTGATAGCAGCCCCTGCAAGCAGGGGCATAATATAGAGAGTAATGTATTGGTCATTATCCGTAACCAGCTCGTTAACTGTCGAGAGGTTGCCATGGTGACCTTGTAAACATCGAGAACGAAGCTTGAGAGGTTTATGTAGCCATGACAACCTCAAGACGGTTAAACCAGCTGGTTGCAGATAGCGAACCATACATTATATTTTATAGTGTATGGTTCACATAACTAAAAAAATACAGCAGGAACCTTACAACTGCTGTTAGATCCGTCACCACTGCTAATTTCGGGTCATGCTCACTGCCGCCGCCATTTCAGGAAGGTCGTAGATTTCTGTAGCGGGCATGCGTAGACTGTTCCCAGTCGTTAACCCATTGATGTGATGAACCATCAATGGGTTAACAATATGATGACGTCACATCGATGGTAAAACGTTATAAAAAGGTAGATTTCTACCTATAACAACATTCTACCATACATTATAAAATTATTTACCATCAACTGTATCACCCTCACAGTCTCTGGGGCAAAAAATGTGGAAGAGTGTTAGCAGCCTCTGTAGGCAGGGGCATCATAAATCATTTATTATCACTTGTATTACCCTCACAGTGTTTGTCAGGCCCAGTAAAGAAAGTACCCATCTTTTGTAGGGTCTGAAACAGTTGCCATGCTTTTTCCATATTTTGCACAAATGGAATACTGCGCAGCTTTGTTTTTTTCTATATGCTTTAAGCTGCCTGTTGTCTTGCTATTGGCTTTCCCAGGAGCAATGGGAGCATGTCTAGACAGAGTTTCTTTTTAGTGACTTCATCAGTGGCTTGATAAAGCGTCCTTCCTTCATCACTTCTATTATTTTTTAATTCGCGATGAACTTCATATTTGGAAGCTTTACCTTGGCAGGGATCTGGAGGGTTCCTCAGCATCTCTTTACATTTTTATTACTTTTGGATGGCCCCTAGTTGGAAGCCTTTGATATGAACACAGCCCTAATAATCAAAGGTTTGTCTACTAAGTTTTGCCGAACTGAGTGCAGGTTTCTGTGAAAGCGCCACCGCCAGTCCTGCCCCAGTTAATTAGCCCTGTCTAATGCCAGTGCCCCCGGTTGTAGAACTGGGCTCTATACCAGTGCTAATCTTAATAAAAACCCAGCAATACTTGTCAACTGCCACAGGTGGCTGCTGGACCCTTGCGGACAGTCCTGCGACAGATGATACCTTAGGTCCAGTTCCTTTATGTATAACTATATACAAGAAAGGTTTCTCTTAATAGGTCAATCCTGAGAGAAACCCCCAGGCACTGTTAAGATTTGAATTCCAATGGAGTGCCTCGCGGTAAAACCCATAAGGTCTTAGATAAAAAAACAAGGAAACTGTCCCTAATTCGACAGTCCCCACAAGAATTTAGTCAGAAAAGAGAGGAATCGTTGAAATTAAGCACCCGCGATACATTTAACATTTAAAATGAATAGTCACAGTAAAAATAGTCAAAATAATACGACTGCGCTAAAAATAAAAAAATTAGCATGGTGCTAACGGATTTGTAAAAAACTTTCACTCAGCACACTATTAAAAAAGAAATATGAGGAAAACTTTATCCAGATAAGCACTAGGAGGCTGTCAACAAGGAAAGTTGAGAGACTCCTCAGGGGCAGTGTTGCTCAGTCCAGCGGAGAACAAATTCTGAAGCCTTCAGCAGCACTCACTCAGCTCACTACCCTTCCTGTTTTCTGACTGGCTATGGCCCTAAGCTCATTTAAATTTCTCTTAAAGGCACACCTCCAGAACAGCTGCACCTAGCCAGTCAACTGCTAAAGTTACTTATGCTAAAGGACTCCTGGGGTAAGAAATAAATGTTGTGGGGCACCTGATGGCCACGTTGTAGAACAATGTGCTACCAAATAGCTGACCCAAGTTCGGGAGCTAGCATGAGTGGCTAGCAGTCTGGTGGCCAGGTCTGAGGGAGTGCCAGCCGACAGGTGGGGCTTATTCATGCTTATGTTCTGCAGAACAATGAGATGAAGCAAAAACTAGCGAGGAGTGCTTCAATGCCATCACATGACAACCCAGTACTCCCAGGCACAAACCCCATGACCTCCACCTCACCAGAGTGCGTGTCAGCAACAGGGAGGGGAGGGAAGGATGCCCCCAAACCTGCCACTACCCAGGGCTAGGGGGATGGAAAATTCGGAAGCTGCTTGTGGGGTAAGTGGTGTACTGGGTTAGGGAAGTTGCCTGTACTGATCTGGAGGCAGGACGGTGAAGGGAGTGAAAAACAGAATAAACAAAAAATATTGCAGCCTGGCCCAGTGGCAGTGGGGGTAGTGCAATGTGCTATCAGGTTGGAAACCCAGGTTTGTATCCTGAGCATAACTCTACAATGCACAGAGACTCCTGGGGGTGATGAGGGAAACATTACCTCCGAGCACTTCCTCTATGGTCAAAGCAACACTGATATTATGGGTAACCAAATGACCTCATGCCTTCTCCCCCACCACAATAAAGGCCAGACGTAGCAGTGGTGCTATCATGCCAGGGAAGTGAGAGTGCTAAAAGACCAGAATAATGTGAAGAAGTAGTAGCATGTGTTCCAGCCACCCATACTACCCACCATGGCCTGCTGGCTTTTTCAAGAGCCCTCGCCCCACAGTGCATCTTGGGGAGTGCGTGTACTTCCCACTATGGGGAGTGGGGGGCTGCAGGGAGAGAACGGTGCAATATTTGAAGGACAAATGGGGAGGCTCTATTGGGTCATAATTTTGACTTGGTGGAGGACAGGACTAAGCAGCTCCCACCACCTGATAAATGTAGATTCTTCTGTGTCTGATGGGAAGCTGGATCTTCATTTCTGAGTCCATGATCTCCACTGGTAGAACTTTCAGCTCTAGGTCCAAAGGTCATGGTTTGAATCACACATTAGGAACTTTGGGCTCAATTTCAAACACTAAAAATGCAAAATGGTATGTGGATTGAGGGGATGCATAACTTAAACGTGGTCATCTTACAGATAAGATATACAGTCTGCCTTCTTTTGGTGTTTTATTAGATGGAAGCTAAAGATCCCTTGGAATATCTCTGTGGTTCCCATACAGCTGTCCATGGTAAGTACAAGTATCTAGCTCATTGCTAAACGGGTCGATCTTAATGTTCTTTTACTGGCCTGGGGCATAGTGCAAACTGCCTCGGGCCAGTGCAATCATCCCCCAACTTTCCTGGCTTGGCTAGTGCAATCTAGCCATCATTTGGTTAATGGCCCTTTAAGGGAATTGCAAGAGAAACACGTTCCTGTTTTTGTTTCTGTGTCTGAATAGTCACATTTTTGCAGCACAGAAACTCCTCCTGAGCCCTCCAATTGGCCAACAGCTAGATTTCGCACCTGCTGGATGCCTCAGAGAAAACCGTCTCGTCACATCAAGGAATTTGTGGCAGTTTGACAAGAAGACCGCGTCATAGTCATGCCTCAACGTTTGCCACTTACAGTAAGTCAAGACTCGTAATTTTAAATTAATACATGGGAAAAACTATACTGTGTAATAGTCTCTAGCAGCCAGCAATGTGCAATGGACCCAGCTCCTGACCCCCAGCAGAATGCCCAACCACTCCATTAATGCAGCTTCTGACTTGCATACCAAAAGGAGAGAAATGAGGGAAAGTAAATGAAGAGCAGTTTAGCAGCTGGGGTGCTCAAACTGTCAACTTTATAAAGACTGTCAAATGGGTGTGCTGGGAGGATTCTCCATGTAGGCCTGATCGAATTGGAGAGTTGTCAAGTCTGGAGCGGGTGTGCCAGTGTGTTGCGACTGTCTAAGCATGGGAGGAATAGAAATTCCCCTGCTGTTGAGAATGTGCCTTCTAAATTTTTCTGCTGCCGTCGGCCTTCCATTCCGTTTTTGATCCAATCACAGTGCAGCATGCAGCAGTGAGGTGTATGAGCAAGGCATCGTGTCCGTCTTTTCAGTCACACAGCCTGTTCCATTTGTAAGTAGGAACAAGCTAGTGCATGTAATCTCCTCCCCTGCATGCACAGTAGTGCATGTAGTTTGGTACTTGGTTTTCTGGCCGCAGTAATAACATGCGTCATGAGGAGTGCAGGAACAAAACTGGAGGGGAGCAGGCTTAAACTCCCCCCCAATGGATGTAAGCACCATGCAGCTACGCCTTTTTTCCCCATCGGACGTCAGCATCACGTGGCCGTGCCACCACTGTTTACTGCAAGAGGACTCGAGAGGGAGCTGCCACCATCCTAACTGCCGAGGATAGCTGAAGTCAGACTCTGAGAAGACAACTGGCCATGGCAGGAATGTGAAGAGAACAAAAGGCGGGACAGAACGCGTTCAGAAAGGTGGGCTCGACATCTCCAGGTAGCGGATCATGGCAGTGACTGGTGTTGAAGGTACTGGGGTTGGAGTTCTTTCAGTGACTGCCAGCTGGGCAGCTAGTGGCAGTGCCAATCATGTGTGGTGGTTTCTGGGGGGCAGGGGTTGTGAGTTCACAAAGGGGGGGGGAGTGGCAGACAGACTGCAAGCTTCTCCAATGCTATCTCAGTGTTACTGTACCACACCACGTGTTGCTTTCTGTCACCCTCGTGGTACAGTAATGTTGAGGTTGGCATGTGCACATTTGAGAATTATGCAGGATTAAGTGGCAGAAGTTATCAGAAGTGTAGCAGGAAGCTCCTCTGTTTGCGTTTATCAAGTCTGTACTCCATCCACCTACTGATATTAGTTTCTTTAGGCAGTCAGGGACAGTGTTGTTCAGGCGATTCAAGCCTGCATTTAAACTATAAAAAGTGAAAAAAATTTTTTTTTTGTATTTACTATAAACTAGGCCAACTGGAGACAACGCAGCAGACCCAGCAGCAAGCAAATTGAGCTGGGGTTTCTGATTTACCCATCCCTCCAAGGGGATTTTGAGAGACTGACATTGTGCCAGAGAATTGGTTAAAAAAAAAAAAAAAAAAAAAAAAGGAATTATCAGTTACAGAATAGCGGTTTTTTTTTTTATTAACCAGGAGAGACACATTAAGCTGAAGGTTTTTTTTTTTTTTTTCCAGGTGCGACGTGCGACCTGGGAGCACAAGGAAGTTAAGTGATTTGCTCAGGGTCACACCGTATGCAAGCGGGGGCTGTGGGATTGAAATCCAGGCCAGATATTCAAACTCTCGCCAGTCTGAGCGCAAGCCCCTGCGCTGCTCAAAATAGTTGCGCAGGGGTGTGGCCGGGGTGATATTCAAAGGAGTTGCGCTGTTGAGCAACTCCTTTGAATATCGCCCCCGAGCCACAGCACTTGCGCATGGCGCAGTGGAACTTGCGCTACCGCAAGTTGCCAGAGTTGAGCATTCAACTTGCGGTGGCGCAAGTACCATTGCGCCATGCGCAAATTTCCGATATTCAAAAGGTGACATGCAAATGGGGCCATAATTTATGCAAGGCGCAGGGGGGGCCATTTGCATCTCTTTATGGCCCCATTTGCATGCCATTTGCATGTAGGTGCGCCGATCCCCGAGGACTTGCTCCTGGCCACCCTGCCAGGCAGCAGCCGTCGGGGACCGACGCACACTGCAGCTCCGATGCCAGGCATCACATTCACATACCCCCACACCTCCCACAGCCCGATCGCGGGCATCACAGTTATGCCCCCACACCTCCCACAGCCCGATCGCGGGCATCACAGTTATGCCCCCCACCTCCACAGCCCGATCGCGGGCAGAACACATACATGCGCCCCCCAACATCACCCACAGCCCGATGGTGGGCAGAACCTGTAAACCCCCAGTGCCCGATCGTGGGCAGAACCTGCTCACCCCAGTGCCCGATCGCGGGCAGAATGTAATCCCTCCCCCAGCAGAATAACTCCCTGGTGGTCCAGTGAACGTAAAGCCCGATCGCGGGCAGAATGTCCAGCAGAACCCCCAAACATCTCCCTGGTGTCTAAGTGTCCCCCCACCCACCCAAGCCCCTCCACCCGCTCCCCGCGGCGGTGAGCGACAGCATCCACCCGCCTGCCGCCCGCCTGCCGCTTACCTTAGTTGTTTTAGGTACCTCCCCTCTTCATTTGTAAATACTGAGCAAAATATTTGTTTAGTATCTCTGCCTTTTCACAGTCACCCTCTGCCCACCCTCCCTCCTTTATTAAGCCTCACTATCCCTCCTTGGTCTTCCTTCGCTCTCTGATGTACCTATAAAGTTTTATCCCCTTCTTAACTGGGTTGGCTATCTTTTCCTCGGTTTGGGCCTTTGCTGTTCTGACTGCCTTCCAGCTTCCTTTTGCTTTAACTGATACAGTTCTCTGTCCTGCTCCTTCTGCGATTCCTTGTACTTCCTGAAAGCTTTCTTTTCTCTTGAACCTTCACTGCCACTTCCTTTGAGAACCATAGTGGTTTCTCACATCATTTAGTTTTGTTTATTTGCTTCACACAAAGGCTTGTTGCCTCTGTGATGGCAGTTTTTATTATTCCCCATTGTTCTTCCACCCCTCCTTCCTACCCATGTGCTAGTGCATTCCTTAGGCACTTACCCATTTTGGCAAAGTCAGCCCTCCTAAAGTCCAGTACCTTTGCCTTTGTATGGCTTGACTCTATTGCTGTGTTTATTGTGAACCATACTGTTCGATGTGTCGCTAGTTCCCAGATGGCTACCACTTCTACATCTGTGATCCTCTCTTCATCTCCATTTGAGAGAACCAGGTCTAAGATTGCTCCCTCTCGAGTGGGCTCCAATACTAGTTGTCTAAGGCATGCCCCTGTAGGGCATCTAGAATAACCCCACTCTTGAAGTGGCTGTGGCAACTGCACTCCAGTTAACATCTGGCATATTCAGATCACCCATCAGCAATATCTCCTTTTTTAGCCATACTAAGTATACTTTCTATCATTTCCTTGTCCATTTCCTCCCCTGAGAAGGTCTGTATAACCCTATTGCGGATTGTGGTGCCATTGCCGTCTCCAAACTGACCCACAGTGCTTCTTCTCCTCCCTGTTTTCTCTTTTGTTCTGTTGCTTTGATTCCTTCCCTTATGTAAAAGCTACTCCTCCTCCTCTTTTACCCTCCCTGTCCCTCCTGTAGATAGTGTATCCTGGTATGTTTATGTCCCAGTCATGGTTTTGTGCGAACCATGTTTCTGTGACTGCCACGATATCCAGATGTTCCTCCTCCATCAAGGCCACTAATTCAGGAAGCTTGTTACTCAGACTACGTGCATTGGTACTCATTGCTCTCCATTTTTTGATGGCTTTACTTTCTGTTGCAGCATCCCCCACTGACCTTTCTACCTCGGTCTTTTTCTCATTTAGTACCCTGTTTTGTAGGGAGAGGCTGGGATTTTCCTGCTGCTCATCAGTGCCTCCCCCCTTGACTAGTTTAAAAGCTTGCCAATGAAGCATTTAAACCGATTGCTCAAAAGACTTGTTCCCCTCCTGGACAGATGCAGACCATCCTGCCAGTATAGGCTGGTGTCCCTCCAGGTGGAACCCCAGTCCCCAATGAAGCCAAACCCCTGTGCTCCATACCATTTTTTCAACCACTCATTAAACTGCATGGTGCATAGTACCCTTGCCTCACTCATGCCATTTACAGGCAGCACCTCTGAGAAGGCTACTGTGTGTGCTACTTGCCTTAGGCCCCTCCACAGTTCTAAAAAGTCCTTCTGCACTGCTCTAATCTCATGTTGAGCCAAGTCATTTGTCCCTAGGTGGACAATGACATCCAGCTCGAACTCCCGTGCAGCTGTTCTCGTGATCCTGAGGATGCTTCCTGTCCCTACAAACCATGGCACCAGGCAGGCACCTTACTTCAGTTTTCCCTGCTCCCCAGTTCTATCCCCTAATAGTGGAGTCCCCACCAGGAGCTGCTTCCTTTCCTTGTGGCATCCTCTGCCTCCCTCCTGTGGGCCTCCCTTGTGACAGGTGTCCTCAGCCTCCTTAATCTCCTCGTGGGTGCATCCATGGGGGCTGTGCTCCCCAGAATGGTGTATGGATTGTGGGTGGAACAACTGACTGGGTGTGCCTCTGTTCCACCCTCCTCACCCTCCCTGAGCCCACTGTGGTCCAACTGCTGTGCTTTCTTTGCAACCTCTGAGGTAGTGGTGGTGGCTCTGGTGCTCCCTGGATGGGGGTTCCTTCCTACCATCAAGTCTGGCCTGGGGAAGGTTCTCTTACTGCTGTCCAGTGTGGCCTGAAGGCAGGCAACTTCCTCCCTCAGGGCAGAGAGTTGTCTGCAATAGGAACAACATCTCAGCCTCCAGAAAGACTCCCGGAAGACTGCTGCCCCACAGCCATTACATTGCACTACTCCCCACATGACTATGTACTTTTTTTTGTGTGTGTGTGCTTGTGTGTGTGATTGGTTTGTTATATAGAAATATATATATATTATATAATGTGTATGCGTATATTTTCAGTGCTGTTTGCTAGAGAGGGTATGACATTGATATGCACCTTGCACTCTTGAGGAAATGATGTCAGAACCCTAGGTATAAAGGAACTATTTCCAGGGTTGGGCCTAAACTGTGCCCTCACAAAACAATCAGCTAAGAGCTCTGACCCACCGCTGCGATGAGTGCCTTCCTGTCTGCAAGATACTATACTCAACAATTTGACAGAGAAAATCCCCTGCTAATCAAACAGAGAAAAATCCAGACATCCAAGTCAGACACAGGTAAACCTCCCCAGCCCCAAAACAGCCTGGTGGTTTGTGCTCTGAAAGCAGTCAGCCCCAAATAAGTCAGCTGTGCTTTGAACTCTTCCTGCACTGAAAATCTTAAGAATTGTAACAAGACTGTCTTTTCCTGATAATTGTAAATTCCTTCTTTCACCTTTCAGTTAGAAGCAGCCTCTACCTGCAGTATATCTGGTACAAACCACAGACAATTGAAAGGTTCCCCTCCCTCTGTTGTGAGCACAACTCGCTTTCTTGCAAATCCTATGTTCGATATTGCAGCTCCCAACAAGAGATAGTTTGGCTAGGAAAAATATTAGCTGTTCTGATGAGTTTGCTATAAACACTTGCTTATAATACTATTCTTCTCAGGTCTGTTACCAAAGCTATTGGCTGAATTATGTCTCTGTGCTGAAATCACTTCCTGAGAAAGTTTGGAATTGCCTTTTAAGGCAAACAAAGAAACACAGAAAACAGTTTACTGTCTGGGTCAAATACACAACCTGTACCTGCACTTATTTCAGGATTTGTGACAAATGTTTCACCCAGAGTTTAAAAACTTCCTGCACTGAAAATCTTAAGAATTGTAACAAGACTGTCTTTTCCTGATAATTGTAAATTCCTTCTTTCACCTTTCAGTTAGAAGCAGCCTCCACCTGCAGTGTATCTGGTACAAACCACAGACAATTGAAAGGTTCCCCTCCCTCTGTTGTGAGCACAACTCGCTTTCTTGCAAATCCTATGTTCAATATTGCAGCTCCCAACAAGAGATAGTTTGGCTCGGAAAAATATTAGCTGTTCTGATGAGTTTGCTATAAACACTTGCTTATAATACTATTCTTCTCAGGTCTGTTACCAAAGCTATTGGCTGAATTATGTCTCTGTGCTGAAATCACTTCCTGAGAAAGTTTGGAATTGCCTTTTAAGGCAAACAAAGAAACACAGAAAACAGTTTACTGTCTGGGTCAAATACACAACCTGTACCTGCACTTATTTCAGGATTTGTGACAAATGTTTCACCCAGAGTTTAAAAACTTCCTGCACTGAAAATCTTAAGAATTGTAACAAGACTGTCTTTTCCTGATAATTGTAAATTCCTTCTTTCACCTTTCAGTTAGAAGCAGCCTCCACCTGCAGTATATCTGGTACAAACCACAGACAATTGAAAGGTTCCCTCCTCTGTTGTGAGCACAACTCGCTTTCTTACCAAATCCTATGTTCAATATTGCAGCTCCCAACAAGAGATAGTTTGGCTAGGAAAAATATTAGCTGTTCCTCTAATCTCTCTGCATATGATCTCTCCTGTTGTCCTTTTATCATTTTAGTTGCTCTCGTTTGTACCCTTTCCATCATGTTTTGACTTTTTCAGGTGTGGGTGCCAGTATCTCCTCCATATTCCAAGTGAGGTCTGACCAGTGTCCTGTACAGTGGCAGGATGACCTCCTCCTCCTCTACTGCTAATTCCTCTAGCAATACATCCAAACATCCCATTGGCCTTAGCTACAGCCTTTTTGCATTGAGTTGAGTGTTTCAGGTCACTAGGAATTTTACCCCCAGATCTTTTCCCCCCTCTGTTGGTGTAACCTGGACTTTTCCCATGTAGTACTCTGTTCTTGGGTTCTTTGTCCCTAAGTACATCACTTTGCACTTTTTGGCATTGAATCCGAGCTGCTATTTCCCTGCCCATCTCTCCAGTTTGGCTAGGTCATCCTTCATTTCCTTTATCCCCTCCTGAGTGTCCAGCCTACCACAGAGCTTGGTGTTGTCAGTGAACATGCATATCTTTCCTTGGATGCCTTTCCCTATGTCCCCAATAAAGATGTTAAACAACACAGGCCTCAGCAATGACCCCTGTGGAACCTCACTGGTGACCTCCATCGTGCTGGAGACCTCACCCCCTACCACCACCTTCTGTGTTCTGCCACTCAACCAGTTTTTGACCCACCTAGTTAACCTTACTCCCACCCCCAGGTCCTTCAGTTTTGTGATCAGCCTTTTGTGCGGTACAAAGTCGAAGGCCTTGCTAAAGTCCAGATATATAATATCCACTGCCTGGCCTTTGTCCACTGTCTGGGTGACCGAGTCAAAGAACTCAACCAAGTTAATTTGACATGACCTGCCTGCCACAAACCCATGTTGTTTGCTATCCTGCAGGCCATTTTCCTCTAAGAACTTGACCAGGCCCTCTTTCAATATCATCTCCATTATTTTACACACAATCGAGGTCAGGCTGACCAGTCTGTAGTTACCCGGGTCCTCCTTAGGGCCACTTTTATGTATTGGTACAATGTGTGCCCTCTTCTGGGGGTGTCCAGCATAAGGAGTTTATTTTTAACATCTGTCTTTAGGCACTCTTCACCACTGATGGTGCACTGAGCATTGGGAGGTAGCACCAGTGAGTCAGGATCTTTTTTCCAGACTACCCCCATGGGTTCATCTCTCTCAGTCTCTTGTGTTCGTATCTGTAAGTTGTAGGCTCACTGTACTAGGGCCGGAATGCGCAGGGCCCTACCAGTTCACTTGGCTTGCTTTTCCTGACAAAGCTGAGCTAACTGGCCGAACATATGTGCATTGGTACCAGTTAGTAAAGGGACACCTTCATACAGTCCAGTCGGTGGGCACACCAAGGCTAGGGTCTCCACTTGCTCATCCATGCCCGCTACAGCAGTAAGGGAAGAGAACCCAATTAGTATACACCCCAGAGTGGATAGGATTTCTCACTCAACCCCCATACGTTCAGTCCTTCGAGGGGTTGGAGTGGGAGGTCAGATAAGTGCTGGTCATACCAATCTTGAAATATATTGGTGACTTGCAAGCTACTGTCCAACACAGCGCGAGTGGAAATGCCATTAGCTGTCACTGTCATCTCCATGGAGGGGCCCACCATCTTGGACCAGTCCAGAGTTGTCGGTTTGGCATTCTGTCCTACAGCAGTTTTGGAGGAGTATGATTTTCTCGGCAGGTCTGGCTGGGGCTTTATATTGCTCTGATGAACCAAGTTTAGCAGTTTGGCTGTGACCTTCCACAGATTTTCTTGAAAGTTACAGCCCCGTCAGGTATGTCCGTTTTCTACACACCGGTTGCAGAACACCTGTTCCCTGGAATCATTGGAGGGGCTAAGTTCTCCCCGAACTTTGTGCCAGTTGGAAGAAGGAGTTCTATTATTTTCCTTTGACTTTGGCTCAGGTTCTGTGTCTCCGCCACTTCCCCAACGGGCAGAGGTACGGGTGGCATGTATGATGTCCCCCACTAAGGCTCTCAGCTCCCTCATTTCTTTCACTAATTTGGACTCAACCCAGGGTTTGGGAGTGATGGCATGGGCCCCCACACCCCTGGGTGGAACCTCACTTCTAGTCTCAGTCAGCAGCGGGCAAGGGTGGGAACTTCTGGCCGTCTCAGCCGTGGCTTATTGACTGGCTCACATCTCCTTTATCTCTTTGAGCAGTTTCCTAACCTGCTGGGTTTCAATAGATCCCTCCCTTTCTTCGGATTGGTCTGAGACTTGGCTGGTGCGGGAAACCCCCGCATAGGGCTCCCATCCATCCTCGTTATTCTCAGCCTCTGAATCTCCTTCATCAGCCTGCAACATTTGGGAGGTTACCTTTCCTGTCCTGAAACTTCAATTTCAACATGTGTCACGGGCAGATTTGAGAATGTGCCCCAGCCTGACTTCAGTTCAGTTCGCTAGCTGGGACTCCCCCTTTTTTATGGGCCCTCTGCAAAGCCCATTCAATTCAGGTGACAAAAGCAGACAACTTTTCATTTTTCCACTGTTTAGCAGACTTGAATTTCCACATTAAGTCTTCCCCAGATTCTGTGCTGCCAAACACCCCTTCTAAGGCAGAGAGGTACTCCGCTGCAGTGGCATCTGGGTTGGTGGATCTGAGAAATTGGATAGCTTCCAGTGCAGGGCCCCTTAAACTTTCCATAAGTCTCTTTCTCTTCTCCCCTTCTAATCATTGCCACTCTTGGACCAGTGGAGTGGCATAGTCCATCCATGTTTCTAGGTCGTCCTCCCCACTGAGTGCGGGGACTGCACCAGAGAACAGTCTGAGCCTGCGATAGCAGTCCGGGTATACAGAAGGTATCACAATGGGGGAGGCCACAACAGGGAATGCCCTGGGAGTAGATGGAGAGGCCAGAGGACATTGTATTCTTCAAAACAATTTAGTTGATATTAACTACATGGTTTTCAGCCAGGGAGATCCTGTATGACTAACTTATTGCATTTTTTCGAACCTGTCAGTGCAGCCCTTGATGGAGGCTTGCCTGTGGATGTCATATATCTTGACTACTCCAAGGCATTTGATACAGTCTCACATAAAATATTGATTGAAATACTTCTTAAAATTAAAACACAAAATAGTATAGTGAATTGGATCTGCTCATGGCTCACCAAGCAGAGGCAAAGAGTTGCACTAAGAAGATATCTATCTGAATGGGGACCCGTGACAGGTGGGGTACCCCAGGGTTTGGTGCTGGGGCCTACATTGTTTAAAATATTTACTTCATCAATGCAATCTACAGGTGACATCTGGATAGTCAAATATGCAGATGATTGTAAATTGGGCTATATAGTTAATAACGTATCATGTGCAATTAATTTGCAAAACAATCTAAATCATCTTGTACTTTGGGCAAAAAATAATAACATGAGCTTCAATATTAAAAAAATGTAAGGTTATGCAACTAGGGCACAATAATATTAAATATACCTACAAAATAAATAATACACAATTACAAGAAATCAACAATGAAACTGACTTGGGTGTATTAATTAATAACAAACTAACCTTTGACATGCATAACAAAACAGCTGTTAAAAAGGTCATAAAATTATTTCTTGTATATTTAAACATATCAAAAGTAGGATTCCAATGTCATGGTACCACTTTATTCAACATTAGTCCGCCCACATCTTGAATACTGTGCCCCTTTATGTGCTCCAACCACAGTCAAATGTAAAAAATTAGTAGAGGGAGTACAAAGAAGAAGAATCACAAGGCACATTTGTACTGTAAAAAAACTTGAATTATGAACAAAGATTGGAACACTTGGGATTGTACTCCCTACAATATAGACAAACTAGAGGAGATATCTGCTTTACCTATAACGCTATTAAAGATAATTATCTAATGGAAACCCTAGGGCTAGTTAGATACACTGACCACTTTTGCAGAAGATCTCATCATTTAAAATTAAAAGGGAATACAAATAAGACAAACAGACGTAATAACTGGTTCACTCAGAGAATAATTCCAGCTTGGAGTTCCTTACCTTCTGATGTTGTAAACAGTGATAGCTTAGCAATCTTTAAAAATAGACTTGATTATTACATGGGTAAAAGAAAAATATCATTTATTAGATAGCTGTCGTTGATTTCTTTCCTCCACCAACATAGGTGGCGAGTTTTATATGGACCATTCGGTTTACCTAACTCGTAACATCCTATGAACCTACTGTATGTATGGGAGTGGTCTCATCCGAAACGTCCAAAATCTTTAACAGTTCCTTAGCTGTCCGCTCAGCAGCCAACACCCTTAACAGTTTGTCCTTGAACCCCTCCACCCTCAGGGACCCCCCAAGGGAAGATGGGTTACTATGCAAATGAATAACTCTCCACCCCTTCTGGGACCCTACGGGCATGATAACAGGGGTTACTTTTCAGGGCCTGTAGGGAGGCTACAAGAAAGGAGGGCCACCACGGTGTGAATAAATAGATCTGAGTCCCACCTCTGTACTTCAACCTTCCCCAGACATTTAACCTTCCCCACAGTTTCTTCAATCATGTCATTGGTAGTCCCCAGAGGGATATCAAGTAGCAATATGGCATGTCAGGGATCTACCCCCTTGGCTTAACTCCACCCCATCATATGGTGCACGACCAACTTGTGGGGAGCAATTTTCCACTTGGGCATAGTAAGCCTCCATTTCAGTTTCTGTCTCAATTTTACACTGGGCTGTAGTTCCACCTCTCACCACTACAGGTGCAAATCCCAGCAGTGCCTCCAAGATGTAACCCCTAGGTGGTGCTATACTATGGGCTGCTACCCTGCCTGGTGACTATACACAGGTTTAGGGGCCCAAGTTTAGTGAATGGGTGCCTCCACCTGGAGGAATGGTATTGTAGTAAGCGTAGCTGCTTTTTGGTAACCCTCTGGGATGCTATAACCACCCACCAAACCTTCTAGTGGCCTAAACAGTAAAAATATTCACATACACCAAATATCAGTAATAATATGCTCACGCTCCTTGCATTTTACCACCAGAGGGAATCCTGTTAATTGCCCTGAGAGCCCTGGAAAATAAGACCAGTAATGCAAAAGGCAGTAATGATGCTGTTGCCCCACCAATAACTACACCACAGCCAGGTTAAATGTGAAAACCTACAATCTGTTTTATTCAGGGAAGTGTGAACAAGGTGGGGGCATAAATCAAGCAAATGATTAATACCTCTGATTTGACTCAGATTGATTCAGCATGCACTGTAAGTCCCTTTGACATGGTCCCACAACCCTAGGTACCCTGTATGTTAAGCAGGCTAGCCTGAGGCATTGCTCGGGGTAGGCCGGCATTGCAGCTGTTGTTGGTACCCTTAGGAAGGAATAACAGTTAACATGCACACAACCCAAGTATTTGTAATCTGGAGCCAGATGGCTCAGTCCGTTGCAATAAATCCAAAACAAGTAAATCAGATGGCACACAATGATTACAGCTGGTGTCGCAGGGAGCTACCCTGTTTTGTACTCATGCTACCCAGACCAGGATACAGGACAGGCGAGATGAAGACCTCGTAGTGTTGCGCTGGATTGCCAGGGGAAGCAGTGCCTACACTCAAGGTGGACAAAGCAATGGAGCCTGATGGGATTCACCCCAGAATCCTAAAAGAACTAAGGGAAGACCCAGTGACACCACTGACCACACTTTTTAACAAATCATGGGAGGATGGGGTGGTACCTGAGGACTGGAGGAGGGCAGATGTGATTCCCCTTCCTAAAAGTGGGAGCAAGGCAGAAGCAGGAAACTTCAGACCTGTAAGTTTGACCTCAGTGGTAGGGAAAATGATGGAATCACTTCTGAAAGAAAGAACTGTTGAGTACTTAGAGGCCAGCAGGGCTGGGACCCAAAGCAGCATGGTTTACAGCAGGAAGGTCATGTCAGATGAATCTAATTGATTTCTTTGACTGGGTGACCAAAGTAATAGACCAGGAGGGGCTGTGGATATGGCCTACCTAGACTTTAGCAAGGCATTTGACACAATCCTGCACAAAAGATTAATAATCAAGTTAGCCAGCCTGGGGTGGGTTCCAGGGTGGTAGCCTGAGTAACAAATGGCTGCACAACAGGACACAAAAGGTAATAGTGAATGGAACACATTCTGAAGAAAGGGGTTACTAGTGGAGTACCTCAGGGCTCAGTACTGGGTCCAGTCCTCTTTAACATCTTTATAGGTGACATTGCAGAGGGTCTGGAGGGAAGGTATGCCTCTTTGCAGGTGACACAAAGATCTGTAACAGAGTTGATACACAAGGGGAGTTAGAAAGCATGAGAAGGGACTTGGCAAGGTTGGAGGAATGGTCAGACATATGGCAACTTACAGTAGATTCAATGCAAAGAAGTGCAAAGTAATGCACCTGGAAACAAAAGACCTAGGAGAAGAGTATACAAAAGCAGGGAGGTACTAACAACAACAAAATGGAAAGGGACTTGGGGGTAGTCATATCAGATGACCTAAAGGTGGGTAAGCAATGTGAGAAGTCAGTAAGTAGAGCCAGGGGATACTGGGATGCATAGGAAGGGATCACAAGTAGAACAAGCATTTTGTCAATGCCGAATGTTTGCTTGCTGGCATTGGCAGTGGTAGTGTGAAGTTACAGAGCTGCGTAATAGGAATGGCAGTGAAGTATTGAACTGAAGCAACCCCACCACCACCCTGCAGAGTGACAGGCATTGGGGTGTGGTTTGGGTTGTCAGGCATATGACCACGCCATTTCACCACACCCACCCTGCAGACATGACAAGTGTCACGGTGTTCCTGGGGTCTTTGGCCTTATCTTACCCCTTTTCATTAGGAAATATGGTGAGATGGGTGCGATAGGAGAATGGGGTGAAGTTTGGGGCCGAAGAGTCCAAGGCATACCTCGATGCCTCTCACTGACTGCAGGGTGTGGAATGGTATGAGCAACACAGGCAAGAATCCCAAGTCACACCCCTGATGCCTGTCATTCTCTACAGGGTTGGGCGTTATGGTTGGAAACCCTAATACCTCAGGCATTCGTTGATATTTTCACTTCAAATTTTCAACATGTTTTTTGTGACCCCACCTCATGAACAGGGGAATATCAGTTTGTTAGCGAAAGCTGCTTATGCACAGTATTCTGACATTTAGCACCACAGGTGCAAAACATTCGAACAGGATGTAAAAATGACAGCTGCTCTGTTCATGGGGAGGTGTAAAAATGGCAATGTTGCAAATCTGTAGTAAAAATATTTAAAAAAATTTGAAGTCACGCGTACATAGAGAAACTGTACAACGCACACCGTGATATTAATTAGGTTGGGGATTTTTACAGCAGATTGTCAACTCAGGCATTTTGGTGCCTCCGATCATGAACAGTGTCACTGTGATTTTTCTTTATCTGTGCCAAACAATGATTTCCTGGCGACCACAAGTCTCGCGCTGAAAGTGTGAAAACACACTTCAGCCATGTTGTGAAAAAATGACAGCTGTACTGTTCATAAGGAAGTGTGGAAAAATGCCACTGGTGAAAAATATGGACTGAAAATATGACAAAGTCATGAACTAACGAGGGTGCGTGGAAACTGCGTAATGCTCACTCGTAATACAGTCATTTATGGACTTTTGTCACCAAATTTTCAACATAGCTATTTTAAGACCTCTGCTCATGAACAGTGTAACTGTGATTTTCTTAATCTGTCCTAAACATTGCTTCAGACACCAACAGCACCATTGTGCGCTACATGTGCGAAAACGCATTTTGAAGGCATATATGAAAAATTGCAGCTGTACTGTTCATAAGGAAGTGTAATAAATGACAATGTTGAAAATCTGGAGTGAAAATATTAAATTTGCAAACTTATGAGCATGCATAGGAACTGTGCAACGCATGCTCGATAACACAGTCATTTTAGGAATTTTTCACCAAATTTTCAACATAGCCATTTAAGACCTCTGCTCATGAACAGTGTCACTGTGATTTTCTTAATTTGTCCGTACATTGATTTCGCTTTCAACTCGCGCCATTATGCGCCACATGGTCGGAAACACGCTTTGGGTGAGAGGTGAAAATGACAGCTGTACTGTTCATAAGAAGGTGGCAAAATGGCAATGTTGGAAATCTGGAGTGAAAATATTGAAAATTGCGAACTACGAAATGCAGTATAGGAACTGTATAACGCATCAGAAAACAGTCATTTCTGGAATTTTTTCACCAAATTTTCAACATAGCCATTTTAACACCTCAGCTCATGAACAGTGTCACTGTGATTTTCTTAATTTGTCCTGTACATTGATCTCACATAACCGACTGGCCATTGTGCGCCACATGGCGAAACACATTTTGGGTGAGATGTGAAAAATGACAGCCATACTACTCATAAGAAGTGTGGTAAAATGGCAATATTGAAAATCTAGAGTGAAAATATTGAAAATTCGCGAACTTATGAGTAGTAGGAACTGCACAACGCCCGCTAAATATCAGTCATTTTGGGAATTTTTTCACCAAATTTTCAACATAGTGTTTAAGACCTCTGCTCATGAACAGTGTCACTGTGATTTTCTTAATTTGTCCCTTACATTGATTTACACACTGACTGTGCCATTGTGCTACATAGGCGAAACACATTTTGGGTGAGATGTGAAAATGACAGCTGTACTACCTATAAGAAGGTGTGGTAAATGGCAATTTTGAAAATCTGGAGAAAATATTGAAAATTCATCAATTTCTTACGAGCCCGCGTAGAACCGCGAACGCACGCCGAGAAAACAAAGTATTTTTGGATTATAATTAGATGGCTTTTATGATAAACATTGTCAGAGTTCACCGGCAGATTTCTTCGCACAGTGATCACAAATCGCACCTTCGGCCCCGAATAACGCCATGACAGTGACATCATTCGTGAGAAGGTCACAAAACCCATGTTGGAAAATTTGGTGCAAAAATCAAAAATGCCTGAGATATGCAATAAGTTGAAACCCCTATCTCAGCCCATTATACAGCTTACCGGCATTTCCTCAGTTCGCGGTCGGCTTTTGAAGAGTGTTCCTGGTCCACCGAGATCATCGTGCCGGGTCCGGAGGTAAGTATGGGGTGAGGGGGGTGTGGGGAGGCAGGGTGCGAGTGGGTGGGTGCGGGTTGTGGGAGGGGGGCCAGGGAGATTGCGGGGACCGCTTTTTTCTTGGCAGGTAAAAAAAAGCAACGACGTTGGACGCTTGCCATGCTGGGGTGGGCCTCAGCTTGGCACAAGGACGGCCGGGGGTCGTTCAGCCGACGGGATTGGGCACCCCTCGCCGGGCTAAAGTACTGATTGCCACGCTTGGTGGGCTCCAGCGTGGCACTGTAGTACTGGGAGGTGAGGACAGTGGAGCTGTCGGGATTGGGCACCCCGTCAGCTATCATTACTTGCCACGCTGGGTGGGCACCCAGCGTGGCATTTTCAAGGCTTTGGGGAGGCGGGGAACGCAGCACAGCCGACGGGGATTGGGCACCCGCCTGCTATTCAGTGTGTGCGCGTATGCGGGCGCGTACGCCTGCATGGCATCTGTGTGTGTGTGTGGGAGCACCGCATGAGCAAGCGATATCTTATCGCTGCTCACTCAAGCGTAGCTCCCCCTTTGAACTGTATGCCACTGCATTTTGGAGCTTGTCATAGACAGCTCCAGAATGCATTGGCTTACAGGGGCCGCACCTGCCAACACACTGACTGAATTGGAGGAGGAGGTGACACACCTCCGAAATCTCCGATGATGGCACTATGTTTCTTGCACATGCGTGCAAGCAAACATAAAAAGGGAAGTGGTTATCCCTCTGTACAGACAGTTGGTGAGACCCCATCTGGAATACTGTGTGCAGTTTTGGAGACCCCATCTACACAAGGACATTGACAGAATGGAAGCATAGATACATAGATACATAGACAGTGTCGGCAGATAAGGGCCTATGGCCCACCCAGTCTGCCCATTTGAGCTTGTAAGTTCAGTTTATGTTTTCCTAGAAGTCTGTTGCCCCTTACCCCTGACCTCCAGAATTCCTTTATGTCTATCCCATGCATTCTTAAATCCCATGATTGTTTCAGCCCCCACCACGTCCTCTGTCAGGGTGTTCCACTTGTCCACCACCCATTCTGTGAAGAAATTCTTCCTTACGTTTCCTCTGAATCGTCCTCCCTCCAACTTCATCCCATGCCCTCTAGTCCTGGAACATCTTTTTAGCTTAAGGAGGAGGGCAACTAAATGTGCAGGGTCTGCAGCAGAAACCATATGAAGAGAGACCGAGACAGCTTAATATGTATACCCTTGATGAAAGGAGGGACAGGGGGACATGATAGAAACTTTCAAGTACTTTAAGGAATCAACAAAGTCCAGGAGGGTAGCATCTTTCAGAAAAGAAATGTGTAAGAACAAGGGGCACAATTTAAAGATAGAGTGGGACGACTCAGGGGTAATGTGAGGACATTTTTTTTATGGAGAGAGTGGTGGATGCATGGAACCGCCTTCCTGGGAGGTTGTTGGGTCTAAAACAGTGGGGAATTCAAACATGCATGGGACAGACATAAAGCAATTGTAGTCAGGGGTTGCAGGAAGTAGACTGTTGGTTAACTAGAATCTGCAGCTTATCCATTAGGTAGGGAAATTGGCAGACTGGGTGGGCCAAGTGGTCCTTTTCTGCTGTCAAAGTCTATGTTCTATGTTTCTATGTTTACGACTCACCTCCTGGTGGTCGCTCACCTGTCTGGTGGTGTTGAGTAGGGGCTGAATCCTCAAGCGGGTCTTTCGACGAGAATGTCTCTGAATTGGGGACAGTGGCCTAGGCCGAGATGGCAGGGCCCAGACAGAAAGAACAGTTCAAATAAAGTCTGTGGTGAAGCGCTGGAAAAGCCTCCAGCTGGTGTAACAAAACTTGCCATGGGGAACCAAATCGTGACCCACTAAACACATTCAGCACATCTAGCTGGTGTCAGCGTGGCTCAGTTGGTAGAACTTCCGCCTCTGGACCAGAAGGTCGTGGGTTCTCACCTAAAAATCACCTAAAAATCACTCTCATCCGAGTACAGTATTGGGGGTGCTGTACTGCAGGGGTGTGCCGTCCTTTGGATGAGATGTTAAACCGAGGTCCCTTCTGCCCATCCTGGTGTCCTGGTGGGTATCAGGTGGAAGTAAAAAGAACCCATGGCACTCTTAGCAAAAGTGCAGGGAACATTCCCGGTGTCCTGGCCAACATTCCGCTTCCCATAAACCAGATCATGCAATTATCCAGGCTGTGTGTGGGTGATGATGTGCGATATGGCCGCCACCACACATTCAGTCACTTCACTACTAGTCTAGCATTGCTTGTAAAGCACTTTGGGATACTGTTTATGAAAAGCGCTATATAAATGCTGATTCTTCTTCTTCTTCTACAACACTTAGCTTATTTAGCCACAGTTCGGATAAAGTCCATTTGCCAATCACAACTTCACTGCGCAAACCTTCCAATCTGAGGCTCACTTCAGGCATCTGGTGGGCCGATCGCTTCTGGAGCAAGTCTCGGGTCCACTCATAATTAACAATAACACTCTCTTCTCTCTTCTGTGGCAGGTCTCACCAACAAATCGGAGAAAGTCTGAATTTCACACACAAGGCGATACTCCAGACTGGAGATGTGACAGGCAGGCCAGCAGACTCTTCCACCGATTCTCCTATGCTCCTACCAGGAGTAGCTGCTCGATCTCGAGCTGTTCACTCATCAAACTCCAACTCTCACTGCTTCAGGCAGTTCTGGGTATATTCTCTGCGATCCAAAGGGTTCTGTTGGCTAAATGAACTGTCTGTCACAGCGAGGGCTCTCCCTCCAGGTCCATTTAAGCGCCAAACCTTTAAAACTACAAATCCTACAGAATTTCAATCCCACAAGACCTCTGGGGATAGTCTCCATTTTAGATCCCCTGAGGTTTGATTGGTCCAATACTGGAAGTCCAGAACCAAAATGGTGGCTTCTAGTCAAAGCTCAAGCTGCAATATAAAGCGGGTTAGACAAACTCCTCTGTCATTATTAGTATAGCTGATAATCAGTAAATAATCACTTTCCCTAACAGAGCTCCCTCTGCGTAAGTAGCGAATGCAGAATGGAGCAGAATAATGGACTGTCTGGCTGGTCGCAAGCCTTAAATCATTTGGACCCAGCCCAGACTGAAATTTTAACACAGGATAGGTACTCTCTTAAAGAGACAGGCACAGAGGCTTACTAGAGCACTCTCATGCAGACAATTAGAATTACTGCAGACAGGACACCATCCTGACAGTGGGCATTAGGGAGCCCAGGAAGACATTTTAGTAAACCCCAATTAGTAGGGGGGGTTACAAATAAAAGGGAAGAGTACACAATTGGGGGGACAGTAATGACAAAAAAAATTGAAAGGACCCTGTTTGTAGTCATATCAGATGACCTAAGGGTAGGCAGGCAATGTGAAAAAGCAGTGAGGGCTGGGGAGCTACTAGGATGCATAGGGAGAGGCATCACCAGTAGAAAACAAGAAGTTGTTATCCCTCTGCACAGACAGTTGGTGAGATCCTGTCTGGAGTACTGCGTGCAGTTCTGTAGATCCCACCTCCATAGGGACATAGACAGGATGGAAGCAGTCCAGAGGAGGGCAACTAAAACGGTGCAGGGTCTGCACCAGAAGCCATGCGAAGAGAGACTAAAAGAGCTTAATATGTATGCCCTGGAGGAAAGGAGGGAGAGGGGAAACATGATAGAAACCTTTAAGTACCTCAAGAGAATCAACAAAGTCCAAGAGGGAGGCATCTTTCAGAAAAAGTGATGTGCAAGAACAAGGGGGCACAATTTGAAGATAGAGGGTGGATGACTCAGGAGCAACGTGAGGAACTATTTTTTCATGGAGAGGGTGGTAGATGCATAGAACGGCCTTCATTGAGCAGGTTGTGGGGTCAAAAACAATGGGGAATTTAAGAATGCATGGGACAGACATAAGACAATTCTAGTGGGTGGTAGGGAGAATTAGGCTGTTGGCAAAACTAGGATCTGCAGCTTATCCAATAGGTAGGGAAATGGGCAGACTAGGTGGGCCAAGCGGTCCTTATCTGCTGTCAAAGTCTATGCTTCTGTGTTTTATTTACTATGCTTTTTTGGGTCCGACCTGACCCACATCGGTTGGTGATTTTCACCCCACCGCTACTTCCCCGGAGACCTTGCCTGCTCCAGCCCCCTCCCCCACAGAGCACCCCGCCCCCCCCAGCGCAACTGTTGCTGTGGTACTGGGGAGGAGGGGGAGGTTCCTGGCACCCTGGCTTACCCCCCAGGGTGGGGCCACTAACAAAGACGACAGGGCAGAATGCCAATGTCTGTCCTGCCTCCGCAGTATTGGTGCTGTTCGCTGCTAATCCTTCGGCGTCCACCACAGGTTAGCAAGTGGCGGCCACCCCCCCTCCCCGGAGAAGGAGAGCAGTTCCTGGGATGCTTAATCTTCGTCACCCCAGCAGGCCATCCCACATCCCGAGTCCGTTCCCGAACCTGGCATCCAGATGGACACCCTTGCCTCTGCACTAATGGGCCAGCAGGTATACTTTTCCTGTCTGCCTGAATATTAGAATACTGATTCTCAGTCTCAGTTGGGGATGGTGCAAAATGGGCATTTTGTGCCCCAACTATTGTACATAGAAGCATAGAATTTGACGGCAGATAAGGACCGCCTAGCCCACCTAGTCTGCCCAATTGCCTGCCTACATAAGCTTCAGATCCTAAATGATCTGCAGCTTACCTTCTCTTCCCTACCACTATGGTTGCCTTCTGTCTATCCCATGCATTCTTGAACCCTCCTGTTGTATTAGCCCCCTATGACCTCCACAGGGAGGCTATTCCAAGCATCCACCACCCTTTCTGTGAAAAATACTTCCTCATGTTACCCCTGAGTCTCCCCCCAACCTCCTATTGTGCCCCCTTGTTCTTGCACTTCTCTTCTTCTGAAAGATGCTGCCCTCCTGAACCCTGTTTATCCCCTTGAGGTGCTTGAATGTCTCTATCATATCCCCCTCTCTCCCTCCTTTCCTCCAAGGTATACATATTGAGGTCTCTCAGTCTTTCCTCATATGTTTTCAGGTGCATTCCTTTCACCATTTTCATTGCTGTTCTCTGGATTGCCTCCAGAATGTCTGTGTCCTTCCGGAGATGCAGTCTCCAGAACTGAAAACAGTACTCCAGATGTGGCCTTGCCAATTGTCTGTATAGAAGGCAGCCAGGCAGTGTTGCATAAACTGGGAGGATATCTCTGTTGATTGCTATTGTAAAAAAACAAAAAAAAACTTGTTGGGTCCTAGTACATAGTCCCTTGGAAAAGGGATACACTACTAAGGGGAAGTGAGATTCCCTAATAGCAAAAAAAAAAAAGCATACACAGTTTCAACAGGGAGGGAGAGAGACATGTGGGGAGTGGTGCAATGCACTGGATGTGGGGCAGCAGTCTTCCGGGAGACATTCTGGAGGCTGCGATACTGCCCTATTTGCAGACACCTCTCTTCTCTGAGGGAGGAGGTCGCCTGGCTCCAGGCCGATCTGGCAAGGAGTAGGGAAACCTCCTCCCCATGCAGGACCTGGCAGGGGATTAGGAAATCTCCTCCCCCACCCAGGGCCCACCAGGGCTACAGCCACTGCCTCAGGGGTTGTCAAAAATAAGGAATGGTTGGACTACAATGGGTTCAGGGTGGGTGAGGGTGGTGGAGCAGAGGTGCATCCCTCCAGTTGTACCTCTCCACAATTCATATGCCTTTCTGGTAGAGCGTTGTTCCTCTATGGAGGTACCCGCAGGGAGGGAGAGAGACATGGGGAGTGGTGCAGTGCACTGGCTGTGGGGTGGTGGTCTTCCAGGAGACAGTATGGAGGCTGTGATGCTGCGCTATTTTCAGACACCTCTCTGCTCTGAGGGAGGAGGTTGCCCATCTCCAAGCTGATCTGGCAAGCAGTAGGGAAACCTCCTCCCCCACCCAGGACCTGGCAGGGGATTGGGAAATCGCCTCCCCACCCAGGGACCACCAGGGCTGCAGCCATTACCTCAGTGATTGCCAAGAATAAGGAGTGGTTGGACTACAGTCGGCTCACGGAGGGTGAGGATGGTGGAACAGAGGCACATCCCTCCAGTTGTACCTCTCCACAATTCATATGCCTTTCTGGTGGAATGTTGTTCGTCTATGGAGGCAACGACAGTGGAGACCAAGGAGGATGGTGAGAACCTCCACAAAAGAGACCTGTAGGAGGATGGCATGGGATCTCACAGGGGGAAGGAAACAACTCCTGGTGGGGCACTCAGTTGTTAGAGGGGTAGAACTGGGGGAGGAAGGGGAGAGAGAGGTATGGTGCCTGCCTGGTGCCATGGCATGGAGGGACAGGAAGTTAATCCTCAGGATCGCGGGAGCAGCTGCATGGGAGAGGGAGCTGGATGTCATTGTCCACCTAGGAACAAATGACCTAGCTGAGAATGGGAGCAGAGCTGTGCAGGAGGAGTTTGTGGAGTTGGGGAAGGGCCTTAGACAAGTAGAGCAGCGCTAATGTTCTCAGAGGTGCTGCCTGTCTATGGCATGGGTGAGGCTAGGGTACTCACACCCGGGATTCAATGAATGGTTGAACAACTGGTGCAGAGCACAGGGTTTTGGCTTCCTTGGGGACTGGGGGTCCACCTGGAGGATACAGACCTATACTGGCATGATGGTCTGCATCTGTCCGGGAGGGAACAGGATCCTAGGTGATAGGTTTAAATGCTTCATTGTGAAGCATTTAAACTAATGAGGAGGAAGCAGTAAAAGGACAGGGAAATCACCTCCCCCACAAAACAAGGTAGTTAGTGAGGTAAACACCAAGGTAGAGAGTCGTTAGGAGAAGGGCATGGGTAAATAGGAAAAAGGCAAAGGCAGTAGTACAGGATGGAGTTAAAGTGGTAAGGCCATCAAAAATGGAGGCAAAGAGTACCAATGCCCATAGTCTGGGTAACAAGCTTCCTGAACTAGTGGCCTTGATAGAAGAGGGATGCCTGGATACTGTGGCAGTCACAGAAACCTGGTACACAGAGAACCATGACTGGGATGTCAACATAACATCGTACACAATCTAGAAGAAGGCGGGGAGGGTAAAAGAGGAGGAGGAGGAGTAGCTCCCTACATAAGGGAAGGGATCAAAGCAATGGAACTAAAGGGTAAACAGGGAGGAGAGGAGGTACTGTGGGTCACCTTGGAGACAGGAAATGGCACCACCTACCGCACAGGGGCTGTATACAGATCCCCGTCTTGGGGGCAGGCCATGGACAAGGAAAGGGGCATCCTTAGAATGGCAGAAAAAAGGGAGATATTGTTGATGGGGGACCTGAATATGCCAGATGTTAACTGGAGCAGATTTGCTGCAGCCGCATCCAACAGCAGAGTCATTCTCGATGTCCTTCAGGGGGCATGCCTCAGGCAGCTAGTGTTGGAACCTACTCGGGAGGGAGCAGTCTTAGACCTGGTACTCTCAAACGATGATGGTGAGAGGATCTCGGATTTAGAAGTGGGTAGCCATCTGGGAACAAGCAACCACCAATATGGTTCACAATAAACACAGCCGTAGAGTCAAGCCATACAAAAGCAAGGATACTGGACTTTTGGAGGGCTGACTTTGGCAGAATGGGAGAGTGCCTAAGGAATGCACTAGCAAAAGAGCAGCAAGGCGGGGTGGAGGAATAATGGGGCAAAATCAAAATTGCCATCAAAGAGGCAACAAGCCTTTGTGTGAAGCAAATAAAACAAAACGTATGAAAAAAACACTATGGTTCTCAAATGAGGTGGCGGGAAGGTTAGAGAAAAAGATAGCATTCAGAAAGTATAAGGAATCACAGAAGGAGCAGGAAACAGAACTCTATCAGTCAAAGCAGAAGGCTTGAGGAAGGCAGAATAACAGAGCCCCAAATCAAGGAAAAGACAGTCAACTCAGTTAAGAAGGAGATAAAACCTTTTATACCACATTAGTGAGCGAAGAAAGACCGAGGGAGGGATAATGAGGCTTAATAAAGCGGGGGGGGGGGGTGTGCAGAGGGTGACAGTGAAAAGGCAGAGATACTGAACAAATACTTTTGCTCAGTATTCACAAAAGAAGAGGAGGAGGGGTACGTACCTAAATCAAACAATAGAAGCACTCTGGATAGGGGTCTTGATACCAGTCCATTCACAGAAGAAAGGGTCCTGAAAGAACTCCTAAAACTGAAGGTGGACAAAGCAATAGGGCCTGATGGGATTCACTCCAGAATTCTAAAAGAACTAAGGGGAGAACTAGTGGCACCACTGACTACCCTTTTTAACAAATCATGGGAGGAGGGTGTGGTACCTGAGGACTGGAGGTGGTTGGATGTGATTCCTCTTCACAAAAGTGGGAGCAAGACAGAGGCAGGAAACTACAGACCTGTTAGTTTGACCTCAATGGTAGGAAAATGATGGAATCACTTCTGAAAGAAAGAATTGTTGAGTACCTAGAGGCCAGCGGAGCACAGGACCCAAGGCAGCATGGATTCACAGGGAAGGTCATGTCAGATGAATCTAATAGATTTTTTTGACTGGGTGACTAAAGTAGTACACCAGGGAGGGGCTGTGGACATGGCCTACCTAGACTTTAGCAAGGTATTTGGCACAGTCCCACACAAAAGATTAATAAACAAGTTAGCCAGCTTGGGAGTGGGTCCCAGGGTGGTAGTCTAGGTTAAAAATTGGCTGGACTAAAGGACATAGAGGGTAATAGTAAACGGAGTCCACTCCGAAGAAAGGGGGGGGTTACTAGAGGGGTACCACAGGGTTCAGTATTGGGGCCAGTCCTCTTTAGTGTGTTTATAAGTTACATTGCAGAGGGACTGGAAGGAAAAGTATGGCTGTTTGCAGAAGACACAAAGATCTGCAACAGGGTTGATACACAGGGGGGAGTGGAAAGGATGAGAAGGGACTTGGCAAGGTTGGATGAATGGTCAAAAGTATGGCAGCTTAGATTCAATGCAAAGAACTGCAAAGTAGTGCACCTGGGAAGCAAAGGGAAGAGTACACAATGGGGGGTACTAACAACAACAAAATGGAAAGGGACCTGTAGTAGTCATGAGCCAACCAGAAGAAACCTGTTCTGGATATGGTATGGACCAGTGGAAACAGAGTCGAAGGAGTGCAGGTGGAAGGGCAGCTAGGATCCAACAACCACCACATGGTGTGGTTTGGCATGGAGACAGGGACTCAATTAAGCCACCCAAGGGCAAAAGTATTAGATTTCAGGAGGGCAGATTTCAGTGTAATGGGTAGATGTATAAGAACAGCCCTGGAGAAGGGAGAGGTAATGCAGGGAGTGGAGGAACAGTGGGGGAAACAAAAAGGAGCCATAGTGGAGGTAACTAACCAATGCCTTAGGATAGTGGTGGAAAGGAAAAGAAGAAGGAAACCACTATGGTTCTCTAAAGAGGTAGCAGACAAAGTAAGGGTGTGACAGGAAGCTCCTGCCACTCTTGAGGATTGACCTTTTCTTAAATCTGTTGCAACAGTTATTCTGTTTCTTAGCCTAATCTATCCTTCACAATTTCTGGTCCATAAGGTTGGCCACCTATGGGCACCCCCTTCCCTTTCTTGACTATGCTATAGTGTCCTCTTTAATTTTCCTTTTCCCTCTCAGGTCCTCGTACAGGGAGGTTATTGTGGTGACCTTCGAGCTTATGTAAAACAGGTTGTGTTTACTGGTGTTGGATTTAGTCTGTAGTAGCACTGTGTCATAAAATACCTTGATGTATATACCTTATGTTTATGAAACCTGTAAGTGTTGAAAATACCATGGCACTAGGTGTTTTTGATAATGGTAAAAAGTACTAGTTGACTATTATAGAAATTAAATTAATTGTGCACTTTAAAATGCATGTAGATTGCTGTAAACTGAACAAATCTGAAATTCCATGGTGATTTGCATATATCCCATGATGCTTTGCATTATGGAAGTATGTATGATGTTGTATTTCTTTGAAACTTGATTTGTTGCCGATGCCCTCTGGGGTAACCCTTCTTTCAGTGATTCTGCATTGAAGTTCTTTGTCTATAGCTTGCTTTGTTTTTTTCTTTTGAGCCCCAGTACCCAAGCAAATGGAGCCCACATAGGGATGAAGGGCTTTTACTGAAAAGTGGTTGGATCAGAGATCAGTGTCAGTAGGTGCTGGCTAAGTGCAGAAAAAGGATATACATAGTCTGTTGCAAAGTGATGTACTGAAGAAAGAATATGACATTGCAGAAGCTTGTTTCCTGTATTTTGAATAAAACATCATGCAGAGATTGTGTGTTGAACCTGAAGTTTGGTGTCTGGTCCATCTGTTATCCCACAACCCCTCCACAGACTTGGAGTTAGAAGTGGGATAACTTGCTGGAAGCGTCTGGACTGGCTGAAGAGGGACGTTTTCTGGTGGATATTGCCCAGATATCCCAGGTGGACCGATGCACCAGGAGTTGCCAGAGGAGAACCTGGAGAAGAAAGTCCATGGAGTTCTGACCAGAACCATGGCTGATAGACAGAGAGAAGCTGGTTCCTGGACTGGACTTGGGAGCTTGGAGGAAGGCCAAGCCTGTAGACGACGAAGAGATGCAAGTCGAGGCAGACTGGAGGTGTGAAAGACAACACCCAGTAGGTGGAGACCGTGATGATGATGATCCACTGGACAAGTGGGCAATGGCTGGAGGCAGACCGACTACTCAGAGAGGTAGAACACTGGTGTCAGGTGCTCAAGAGGTTCCTGCCAGAGAGTTTGGATAAAGAGTCGGAGGAGGATTTTTCATGGGCTCAGTTTGAGGAGGACCCCCTGACTGAGCAGGATATTCTTTTGTTTCCTGTGTTCCCAGGATGTTACCTGTTGGAGGTTGGAGATGCAAGTATGGAACTTGAATGTGAGACCCCAGGTAAGACTGTGCCTAGTGATATTGTGCTGGGGTTGAAGACTCCAAGCAAGCAAGAAGAAGCCTTTGAAGCTGAAGGGACTTTTTTGTATTGATGCAGCTAGGGACTGTGGAATCTATTAATAGTGGTGACTGGGGTATACTGCAGGCTAAAGATGCTAATGTTGCCAAAATGTTATAACATGGTAAGATCAAGGAGGTGATAAATGTGTTTTATTTTTTTTGATGAAAAACCTACAAAGGAGGAGGTGGGTGGAAAATGGATTGGAACCTGTGTTGGGGTAACACTATAAGAGTGTCTACCCTCAAGTGTCTGTATCTGTAGCAAGTGAAATGAACCAAGAGGCATAGTGGGTTTATGTAGAGGGGTTGAACCTAGGACTGGCTCCTGCTTAAAACTGACATGTCTGGTGGGGTTAAGCAAGTAATTACTCACCCCAGAGAAAGTCTTTCTATGTTATTGAACTTTACAGGCGTCCAGATTTTTTGGTTAAGAAATATGACAGACCTTCCCTAAAAGAAGATGGGAAAGTACCGTTGGTCTCTGTTGAGAAATGTTAATGCCTCAGGGTAAAGAATGATGATATTCACTACGTTTATGATGGAATGTTTATAGATTAATAGGGACCCTGAGACAGAGCTTCTGAAGATGGATGGGTGGAGCTCCATCCCTTCCTAGGACAGGAAGGTGGCAAGCAGTCTGCAATAACTGCTTCCCCCTTAAGGTGGGGGATATGTGACAGGAAGCTCCTGCCACTCTTGAGGACCAACCTTTTCTTAAATCTGTTGCAACAGTTCTTCTATTTCTTAGTCTAATCTATCCTTTACAATTTTTAGTCTATAAGGTTGGCCACATATGGGCACCCCCTTCCCTTTCTTGACTATGCTATAGTGTCCTCTTTAATTTTCATTTCCTTTTCCTCTCAGGTCCTCATACAGGAGGTTATTGTGGTGACCTCTGAGCATATGTAAAACAGGTTGTGTTTACTGTTGTTCAGGCTGGGAGGATAGCTTAGAGGTTAGAGGAGCGAGGTATGAGCGAGCTTGGTACATCCAGCAAATCAGACTTGAGTTTGATTCTCACAACCTCCACTTGCATACTGTGTGACTCTGAGCAAGTCACTTAACCATCCAGTGCTCCCAGGTTGCCCTGAAAACATGCACTTGTGCCTAGTGGGCCTTATCCGGTTAACAAAGACTAAAAAAAAAAAAATTTAGTCTGTAATAGCACTATGTCATAAAATACCTTGATGTACATACCTTATATTTATGAAACCTGTAAATGTTGAAAATACCACGGCACTAGATGTTTTTGATAATGGTAAAAAGTACTAGGTGACTATTATAGAAATTAAATTAGTTTTGCTGTTTAAAGTGCTTGTAAATTGCTGTAAACTGAACAAATCTGAAATGCAATGGTGATTTGCATATATCCCATGATGCTTTGCATTATGGAAGCATGTATGATGTCATATTTCTTTTAAACTTGATTTGTTGTCAATGCCCTCTGGGTTAACCCTTCTTTCGGTGATTCTGCATTGAGGTTCTTTGTCTATAGCTTGTTTTGTTTTTTTTCTTTCTGAGCCCCCACTACCCAAGCAAACAGGACCCACATAGGGATGAAGGGTTTTTACTGATAAGTGGTTGGATCACAGATCAGTGTCAGTAGGTGCTGGCTAAGTGCAAAGAAAGGACATACATAGTCTGTTGTTGCAAACTGATGTACTGAAGTAGGAATATGGCATTGCAGAAGCTTATTTCCTGTATTTTGAATAAAACATCACACAGAGATTGTGTGTTGAACCTGGAGTTCAGTGTCTGGTCCATCTGTTATGCCACAACCCCTCCACAAGGGCTAAAAAGTGAAGTTTCAAGTAAAGGGAACCCAAAGGGAGGAGGACAGGAAAGTGTCGTTGAATGTCTAAGGAAGCAGGAAAGCTGTTAGGAGAGCCAAGGCACAGACAGAGGAGGGTTTAGCACAGACTGTGAAAAAAGGGAACAAAATATTCTATAGGTACATCAGTGATAGAAGAAACAAGCATTTGTCAATGCGAGCGTTAAAGCTTGCAGGTATTTGCAGTGGTATTTGGCACTTGGACATGGCTTAAAATCAGTGACAAAAAGAAGTACAAGCATTTGTCAGTGCTGAATGTTTGCTTGCTTCTATGTGCTGTTTAGGTATTTGGAAGTCATTGGGCATAAATATTGAAAATTCGAGAACTTCTGACAGTGCGTAGGAACTGCTATTACACACTTGTAAAACAGTCATTTTTAGTAATTTTTCACCAAATTTTCAACATAGTCATTTTAAGACCTCTGCTCATGAACAGTGTCACTGTGATTTTCTTTAATGTCCCATACATTGATTTCAAGACACCAACTGCGCATTGTGTGCTGCTATGGACGGAAACATGTTTTGGGCAGGATGTGAAAAATGACAGCTATACTGCTCATAAGGAGGTGTGGTAAAATGGCAATGTTGGAAAATCTTGAGTGAAAATATTGAAAATTTGCAAACTTCACGAGCTTGCTTAGGAATAGCATAAGCGCACACTTCAGTGAAACAGTCATTTTAGGTATTTTTCACCAAATTTTCAACATAGCCATTTTAAGACCTCTGCTAATGAACAGTGTCACTGTGATTTTCTTAATGTGTCCCATACATTGATTTCGCACACTGACTGTGCCATTGTGCGCTACATGGGCAGAAACACGTTTTGGGCAGGATGTGAAAAATGATAGCTGTACTGCTCATAAGGAGGTGTGGTAAAATGGAAATGTGGAAAATCTGGAGTGAAAACATTGAAAATTCGTGAACTTACGAGCGTGCATAGGAACTGCGCAACGCACACTTGTAAAACAGTCATTGTTAGGAATTTTTTCACCAAATTTTCAACATAGCCATTTTAAGACCTCTGCTCATGGACAGTGTCACCATGATTTTCTTAATGTGTCCCATACATTGATTTCGCACACCGACTGCGCCATTGTGCGCTACATGGGCGGAAACACATTTTGGGTGAGATGTGAAAAATGACAGCTGCACTACTCCTAAGAAGGTGTGGTAAAATGGCAATGTTGAAAATCTGGAATGGAAATATTGAAAATTCACGAACTTACGAGCCTGCGTAGGAACTGCACAACGCACGATCGTAAAACAGTCATTTTTTGGAATTTATGCACCAAATTTTCAACATCGGGTTTTTGGGACCCCTTCTCATGAATGATGTCACTGTCATGGCGTTATTCGGGCCCCAAGGTGATTTCGCAGTGACTGCGCGAAATCACCCTTTGGGCCGAATGCCTGACTGGCTGTATCGTCAAACTTCCTCGATTAATTTGATCAAAATTCCAAAATACCTGAGATATGCAATAAAGTTGAAAACCCTATCTGGCCATTATGAGCTTACGGCATTTCCTCAGTTAGCGGTCAGCTGAAGAGTGCAGACGTGTTCCTGGTCCAGCGAAGATCGTCATGCCGAGCTCCGGAAGTAGTATGGGCTGGGGGTGTGGGGAAGTGGGGTGCGCAGTGGGTGGGTGCGGGTTGTGGGGGGCTGGGAGAAGCGCCGCGGGGACCGTTTTTGATTTACAGGTTTAAAAAAAAAAAGATGATGGGACGCTTGCCACGCGGGTGGGCTCCCAGCATGGCAGAAGGATGGCTGGGTGGGGGCCGAGGAGCCGATGGCAGATTGGGCACCCTGTGGAAGGACAAGTGGGCGTTTGCCACGCTGGGGTGGGCTCCCAGCGTGGCAGAAGGATGGCTGGGTCAGTGGAGCGATGGGGATTGGGCACCCCGCCGGCAGATGACATCGGGACGCTTGCCATGCTGGGGTGGCCTCCCAGCGTGGCAGCAAAGATTTGGCGGGAGCGACGGTGCTCTGTATGACAGCCGTGGTTTTCTTTGAAGAGAAGACCACCACTGTCTGCCACAGCACGCGTCCCATTGGCAGGACTGCCATGCCTGCTCAACGGAGCAGGGGATTGCAGGGGAGGGGCACACCTCCAAAGTGTCCCATTCTCCCAAGACGTTCCTTGCGCATGCGTGCAAGCGAACATAAAAATGGGAGAGGGGATCGTGAGGCTCAAAGGGGAGGAGGGAGAGTGTAAAGAGTGGGATCTAGACAAAGCAGAAATACTGGACAAATACTTCTGTTCAGTATTCACTAAGAAGAGAGAGGGTAAAAGACCGCAGTTGGGGAAAAGAGGCAATGGGGGGGGGAGGGACACGGTCCACTCACAGTGGAGACAGTTCTGGAGGAATTCACAAAGCTGAAGGTGGATAAAGCCATGGGACCAGGTCACATGCACCTGAGGATATTAAGGGAGCTGAGAGAGGAACTAGCAGTGCCTCTGGTCGCCCTGTTCACAGAGTCATTCAACACAGGCATGGCTCCAGAGGACTGGAGGGAGCATGTAGTTGCACTGCACAAAAGTGGCAGTAGGGAGGTAGCGGGAACTATAGGCCAGTCAGCCTCACCTCAGTGGTGGAGAAGATCATGGAGACACTGCTGAAATAAAGGACAGTGGCACACCTGGAATCCAATGGTGCCCAGGATCCGAGGCAACACTGATTCACAGCAGAAAGGTCTTGTCAAACAAATCTGATAGATTTTTTTTTGATTGGGTGACTAGGAAGTGAATCAGAGAGGGCAGTAGACATTGCCTACCTAGATTTAAGCAAAGCCTTTGATACCATCCCACACAGAAGGCTGGTTAACAAGATGAGTGGTCTGGGCATAGGGCATAGGTGATACATTGGGTTAGAAACTGGCTGACGGACAGAAGACAGAGGGTGGTGGTAAATGGGATCCAATCTAGGAGAGAGAGAGAGGTGACAAGCAGAGTACCACAGGATCAGTACTGGGACCAGTACTATTCAGTTTCTTCATTAGTGACATTGCAGAGGGCTGGAAGGAAAGGTTTGCCTATTTGCAGATGACATCAAGATCTGCAACAGAGTGGATACTCCAGAAGGGGTGCAGAAAATGAAGAGGGACCTGGAGAAGCTTGAAAGATGGTCAAAGGTATGGTAACTGAGGTTCAATTCAAAAAAGTGCAAGGTGTTATCATATCTGATGACCTTAAGGTATTAAAGAAGTGCGCTAAGGCTGCAGGGAGGGCCAGTGACATGCTGGGGTGCATAGGCAGAGGCATTACTAGCAGGAGACTGGAGGTGTTGATGCCATTGTATAAAACACTGGTAAGACCTCACCTGGAGTACTGCGTGCAGTACTGAAGACCACACATGCATAAGGACATAGACAGGGTGGAGGCTATTCAGAGAACGATGACAAAGATAGTGCATGGCTTGCATCACAAAACATGAGGAGAGACTAAGAGTCCTCAATATGCACTCACTGGAGGAGAGGAGTGAAAGGGGGACATGATAGAAACCTTCAAGTACCTCAAAGGCATAAACAATGTGCAGGTGGCGGATCTTTTAAAATGAGAAGATACCAGAATGAGGGGACACAATATGAAATTGGAGGGGATAGATTAGAGGTAATGTTAGGAAGTCTTTCTACACAGAGAGGGTGGTGGACAATTGGAACAGTCTGCCACGAGAGTGGTGGGGCAAGCACAGTGGAGGGTTTAATCATGCCTGAGACAGCCACAAGGGAACATTGGGTGGGAGGAGGATGAAAAGCCATTGATCACTTTGGGTCAGGGACTTCATACAAGTTTAGGGTTTATGGGCAGACTAGATGGGCCTAGTGGTCCTCATCTGCTGACAGTTTCTATGTGTCTATGTATATCAGATGACCTAAAGGTAGGCAGGCAATGTGAGAAGGCAGTAAAGAGGGCTCGGGGATACTGGGATGCAGAGGGAGAGGCATCACCAGTAAAAAAAAAAAAGAAAGTTGTCACCCCTCTGTACAGATAGTTGGTGAGACTCCATCTGGAGTACTGCATGCAGTTCTGGAGACCCCATCTCCGTAAGGACATAGACAGGATGGAGGCAGTCCAGAGGAGGGCAACTAAAACGGTGCAGGATCTGCACCAGAAACCATACGAAGAGAGACTAAAGAAGCTTAATATGTATACCCTTGAGGAAAGGAGGGAAGGGGGACATGATAGAAACATTCAAGTACCTCAAGGGGATCAGCAAAGTCCAAGAGGGTAGCATCTTTCAGAAAAAGTGATGTGCAAGAACAAGGGGGCACCGTTTGAAGACAGAGGGGGACAGCTCAGGAGCAATGTGAGGAAGTATTTTTTCACAGAGAGGATGCTGGATGCATGGAATGACCTTCCTCAGGAGGTTGTGGGGTCAAAAACAGTGGGGGAATTCAAGAATGCATGGGACACATAAGTCAATTATAGTGGGGGTAGGAGGAAGTAGGCTGTTGGTTAACTAGGATCTGCAGCTTATGCAATAGGTAGGGAATGTGCAGACTGGGTGGGCCAAGCAGTCCTTATCTGCCGTCAAAGTCTGTGTTTCTATGTTTCTATGACCACCTCCTGTTTTCTACTGGGATGCCTCTCCCTATGCATCCCAGCATCCCCTGCCCTCCCACATTGCTTGGGTACTTTCATGTTGTATGTTATAATTACCCCAGGTCCCTTTCCTGTTTTGTTGTTGTTAGTATCCCCCATCTTGTATTCTCTCCAGGATTCCTGTGCCCCAAAGTGCTTGACTTTGTGCTTCCTGGCTGCCACTTACACCTGCTCAAGTTCGGTGCAACACTGTTGCCTCCTACTCATATCTGGGAAAGGTTGCCATATGACTGAACCACCCTGCAGCCCATTTATATGTCATTCCCCACCTCCTTTTCTGAGCACTGTCAACCCCCTTTAGATGTGCAGAGTAAGGGACTGTGACCCCCTAGCTGCAAAGTTCTTGCTGGTACTAAAAGATATTTATGATTTCATACAGCTGGCAATGGTGACTAAGAATGGGGCCATACAACTCTGTGCACAACCAATACTCTGTCCTAGGCTGACAGTGCTCTCTACACAGCCTTGCCAGTAGGATAAACTGTTGAATGCTCTTGGGACAGATCACATTGCACAGGGCTGATAATTCCAGATATTACTAATGGTCCCAAGGTTTAATTCCAGTCCAACAACTCTGATTAAAAGAGAATGTGGTAATAATCACTCATGGGACCTAAGTTTAATTCTAGTGCAGTTACTCCAGTGAAGAGAATGTGGTAATGATGATTTGGGTTAAATTCCCCCTTCCCAATATTTGCATGCTGACCTCCCAGTATCAGAGTTTTAATTTTGGATTCTGCATACATGTTAAAAACAAGATAACTGCTAGTTTTCTTTTGTTAAAGCTTTTCCCCACCACAAATACGCTGCAGAGCAAACCCATGCAACCAGTTCCCTCTGCACAGCCCAAGCCAGGGCTGGTTGCAAACATGTTTATTAGCACCGAACTGTATAGTTGCCCACTAAAACCACTGCCGAAGAATAAAAAAGAGTCAGATAAACCACAAAATGCCCAAACTAATCATATTTCCATTTTAAATTGCTTAAAAAATTAAAATTAAACTAATCGCGCCGCCAAACACGTGTGGATGTCAAAGAGCGTGTTCTGGGTCTTGACATCCACAATATGGCAACACACTTTCCATGCACCCAACAATGCGCTGCCATTCTAGTCTTCTTCTAGTTCTGTGGAGGGCTCTCCCTGTTTCCATTTTGGTAGTCAGCACAATACACATGAATATAATCCCAAGGCTTGTATTGATATGTAAAGCTTTGCCAGTAGCTATTCCTTGGGCTACCGGAAATGGATCCAGAAGCGTTGTCCAAACTTATGGACTCCACAAAGCTATTCAGTGCCCTTTGCTTCATGTGTTAGATAGAAACATACAAACATAGAATTTGTTGGCAGAAAAGTACCTCTTGACCCACCTAGTCTCCCCTAAAATCCCTACCTACTGTGCTATCGCAGATCCCACTCATCTCTGTCCTACCCCAACCCCAAGCCCTGTTACTAAGGTCCTTTGTGTCTATCCCATGCATGCTTGAATCCTTCTACTGCTTTAGTACCCACCACCTCTACAGGTAGGCTATGCCTGGTGTCTACCACCCTTTCCATGAAGAAGTACTCTACATCCCTCTAAGCCTCCCCTCCAGCCTCATATCATGCCCTCTTGTCCTTTGGCTTATTTGTCTATGTAAAATACCCACCTCCTGTACCTTATTAATACTGTTGAGGTATTTGAATGTTTCTGTCATGTCCTCATTTCCTCCTCTCCTGTAGAGAGTACATATTTAATTCCTTGAGTTTTTTCTAATAGGGTTTCTGATGCAGGCCATGCACCATTTTGGTTGCCCTCCTCTGTACCGCCTCCACTTTATCTATATCCTTTTGGAGATGGGGCCTCTAGTACTGGACACAGTACTCCAGGTGGGGCTTCACCAATGATCTATAGAGTAACACCACCTCCCTCTTCTGGTGATACCCCTCCTATGCACCCCAGCATTCTACTAGCCTTTCCCACAACCTTATCACACTGCTGTGATACCTTCAAGTAATCAGATATGATGATTCCCAGGTTCTGTTCCTGTTTAGTGGTTGCCACCACCTCCCCACCCCATGTGATATGTTGCCTTTGGGATTTTGTGCCCCATGTGCATACTCTAACATTTTGACATTGAAGCTTAGCAATCCTTTGACCAGTCTTCCAGCTTTCTCAGGTTGTTCCTCATTCTTTCCACACCCTGGTGTGTCCACTCTGTTGCAGATCTTTGTGTCATCCATGAACAGGCATACCTTCCCTTCTAGTCCCTCTGCTATGTCACTAATAAAGACATTGAAGAGGACTGGCCCCAGTACTTACCCCTGTGGCACCCCACTTGTTACCGTGCCTTCTTCCAAGTGAACCTCATTTACCACCACCCTCTGACTCCTGTTGCTTAGCCAACTACTTACCCATTTTCCTACCTTACCCACTACTGAAGTCAGGCTTACAGGTCTGTAGTTTCCTGCCTCTTCCCTGTTCCCACTCTTGTGAAGTGGGACCACATCTGCCCTCCTTCAGTCCCCAGAACTTCCCTTGTACCCAGTGATGGGTTAAACAGGGCCGTCAATGGTGCAACCAGCTCCTCATAAGTTCCCCAGTATCCTGGGGTGTACCCTGTCTGGCCCATTGCCTTATCCTCTTTTTAGTTGCTCTAGTTTCCTGAGGACTGTCTCTCTGTAAAAGGGCTAGTGTTCACCCCTTCCTTTGCGTCCCTTTCCCTTATCTTTGGCCCTCACCTACTTCTTCCTTCATAAATACTGAACAAAAGTATTTGTTCAGTATGTCTACTTTCTTCTGGTCCTCTTCAACACGGTCCTCTCCTTTTAGTCTTACTATCCCTGCCTTGCTATTCCTTTTTTGCTTATATACCTAAAGAATGTTTTATCTTTTACTGACTTTGCAGTGTTCTCTTCCATTTGTGCCTTAGCTCTCTAACTGCTTTCCCTGCCTTGTTTTGTTTTTCCTGATATCCTCCATATCCTCTTCCTTCTGTGTTGACGTGTATCTTTTAAATGCTAGTTTCTTTGCCTTTATCTTCTCACTACTTCCTGGAGAACCATAGCGGTTTCTTTTTCCTCTTGCTGTTTTTAACCTGCCTGACACAGAGGTTTGTTGCCTTCTCAATGGCCTTCCCTTATTTCTGCCACTGTTCCTCCACCCCACCCATTTTCCCAATCCCTGCAAGGGCGTCCCTTAAGCAGTCTCCCATTTTCTTGAAATTGGCCCTCTTAAATTCAGGACCCTCATTTTAGTGTGATTTGCTTCTGGACCAGTCCTTGTGCTGAACCACACCGTATAGCGATCACTGATCCCCAAGTGGCTCTCCACTGTGACATCAGCTACCTTATGCTGTTTGACAGTATCAGGTCAGTATTACCCTCCATGTGTGGGTTCTTTAATTAGTTGCCTAATGAACACCCCATGGAGGGAGTCTAGATAACCCCTGCAATGGGGGTTCCCAAAGACTTCAGGAGCTTGCTTGAATGCTCCCAAGCCTGAATGGTGTTTGGCGTTTAAGCCATTTATCAGTGAGTGTTTTAGAACCTCTGGTACTGTCTCTTTAAGAGCTGTCTGCTTGCAGACATAATTAGTTTGTATGGGGACTGTGTGTTTCTTTGATTGAGTACCACTCAAGCTGCTGTAATTCACTCCATTTTGCAGTCACTAGGGTGCAAAGGAACCTATCTGAAAGATGTAACTGTTTGCCAGAAATCATTTACAGTAATAATGAAATTACAGTTTGTCTAACCTGCTTTCTTTTGCAGTCAGAACAGTGTCTGCCTAGTTCCCCATTCTGGTTTTGAACTGCTGAACTGGACCAATCAGTGTGGGGTAAGCTAGCTCTAAAATGGTGCCTTGGACGAATCAGAACTTGGACTCATAATCTGAGCCAGCCACAAGAGGATTGTATGAGCAGTGACTCTGGGAGATGTAGTTTAGACTTCAGCACCTTTTTGGACCAACAGCAGCAGTCTATTGTGAGTGACAGCCAATCCAGTCAAGAACTGGGAGGAACTCAAAGGAAGTGCCCGGTTTTGTCAGTTGGAGTTTCAGTTGAGCTTTGGCAGTGAAGAAGGAAGGAGCCCTGTGCTTTTTCAGTGTGCAGTTTTAGTCAAAAAACATGTGTAAGGCCCAGAGTTCCGGTCTGCAGCTTGTGTAACAGCTTGTTAGGACTGAATCCGTCCTGTGAAAAGAATCGAAGGATCTCTGAAGAGTAGAAACCAGGCTCACCCTGTAGAAGACTGGAGAAATTGCTGAAAATTGCACTCGGTCTGTCAGGAACTGAATCTGCTGTGTGTTCTCCCGGGTATTGTGCAGTAATTGCGATCGGGATACAGATGCAGCCTGCCTGGTATAGTGCTTTCTTTTATATAAATGTGTGAAGAGGTTTGTGTACTCAAGTGAGCCCTGCTGACATTGAAGGACCCTATCTTATTTGGAGGTCGTGAGTACTAATTCAGGGTTGCTCCCTGTTGAATTGCTACATTAAATCCAAATGGAATTACTGTACTGCTGACTGTTTAATTTTCCTTTCTCTGTGTGAAAGGGCCCCTACCAGCTGCCACGGTTTGGACTAGCCACTAGGGCTTGGGTACCCAGGGACAGTAACTGATAGGGATAGGCCGTGCACAGAGCCATAGGTAGATTATTAGAGTGAAAAGCTAATTATCCTGATTTACCCTGTCCTTGTTATATCCCCCAAATAAATCAGAGCTGCTTGTTTCAGCAAATTATACTGCCTGAGGTATTTGTCTATGTTAAAGTACTGTACTGTGATTGTTGCACTGTATCTTGTTTTACAGGGGTCCCAGTGCCTGAACCAGTTCTGGGGGTAAGTGTATACTGTGAAGGTAATTCTGATATACTGTGTGGGCCACTAGTGGGAAGAAAGGGGGTTGCAGTGTCCCAGAAGGCTGTGACCAAGTAAGTTTAACTATTGCAAACCTGACCTCTGGGTGGAGGCACCCGCCATTGGATCCAGGCCCCTCAACCTGTTGGTGGCAAATCAGGCAGGGTAGTAGCCCCTGGGATAGCGCCATCTAGGGTTACATCTTGGAGGCTCACCGCTGGGATTGTGTGTCCTCTAGTGGCCATATTTACTAACCACTGTTAAGAAAAATGGGTACCCAACAGAAGTGGCTGTGCACCGGCTGGTGGAGTGGTGTACTGGGGAGGAGATCGACCCCAAAATGCTATGCTTATCCTGGACATCCCCTGGGTATCAATACGGACACTGTGCAGGAGTACTTTCCAAGGTGGAAGGTTTACAAAACCCTGTGGTGGTGGGTCGGCATGCTAATCTGCTCACCTACACTTTCCTGGCCCTAGTAGAGTTTAAGGATCCATAGATAGCTCCAAAGTGCCACAGACCATTACCCCAGAGGGAGCCCTCACTGCTTGGAGAGTGATAACTAAGGACAGTAAAGACCGGGGAATGAGCCCCCACCTATCTGAAACTTTTGAGGAGAAATTTGCTAAATGGTTGCTGGGAAGGAAAACTGTGGAGGACTTGAAGAAACTATTCTTGCCACCTGGGGTGTTCCTCCCCAACACCTTCTCCCGCTCCAGTGCCCGTAATGGTGGCTGAACCAATGCAGACTCCAATTTCTGCACCTGCCATTAGTCACGACTCTTACGAAGGTTGAGGATCTTCTCTGCACCTCCCACCCCAAGGGAGGATGACTGGGAGACCTGGATAGACTATGTTGCCCCCAAGTGCTAGAATGGCAATGCTCAGAAGCAAAAGCGAAAGAGGTTAGTGAGAGCCTCCGAGGTCCTGCCCTGGCTACCATTCGTGCTAAGCGGGCCAGTAACCCTGAAGTGACTGCACAGGCCGATCTTGAGGCCCTGGAGAATGTATATGGGAGCCCAGATCCTGATGAGGACCTATGGTGGAGAGTAAGAGATGCACAACAGTACCAAGGAGTTGTTGTCTGTGTATGTATCTCGGCTGGAAAAATTGTTGCAAGAATGCCTCAGAAAAGGTAGTTTGCCAGCGATTGAACTGGACGAACCAGGCTGGACAGGATCCTTAAGTCTGCCCTTCTCAGAACTGCTGTTGCTTCCAGTTACGCCTGGCAGATCGAGCTGGAATCCCCACCCTCCTATGATGAGTTAATGAGAGAAATTCGAGGAGTTGAGAAAAGACGACCTCGGGAGGGACCTGCACCAATAGCTGCGGCTACGACCCGAGTGACTGAGGGTGACCCATCAAGTGAAGTTCAGGGGCAGAGGTTGGCAGTCAATGAGTGCTCTGACAAGGAAAAAGATATGCCACAATGGGGCGAACTGTTGAGAGAGATCCGGGAATTCAAAAACAGTCCCTTTATGAAGGCCACGCCTGCAAGTACGGGCCCTGACCTATATCCGACTGCATCTGCTATGGGGGTTGGGGTACCCACCCATGTATCTCCTGCTGATGATAGCTCCAAACTCAATTCCTTGACCATGGAAGTGGAGAAACTGACGAGATGTCTCCAAATGCTTATCACGCCGCAGACAGAGATGGCACCCAGGTTTCCAGTTAGTAATACCCCCGCCCTGGCTCCCAGTGTGGCGCCTCGGCCAGCTCAAACTCCAGAGTATGTTTTGCTATAATTGTGGGAAAGATGGGCACATGAAAGGAATGCCAGTCCCAAAAGACACTGACAAAGTTGCATATAGGCTACAAGGAGAGCTTGGAGAACAAATCAGTGGTTAAGAGGTGCACGAAATGATCCCAGTGAGGGCACCAAAATGCTAACTCACGTCCTTTGTGGCAAGGTCAGTTGCCCAGGCCCCCACTATCGCCTCTCCAGACTGGTCCAGAATAGTGGGTCCCTCCATGGAGACCACTGTAAAGGTGAATGGAGTGTCTACAAGAGCTGTATTAGACAGTGGCTCCCAAGTGACAATTATGTTCCAAGATTGGTATCAGAAGCATTTGTCAGATGTACCTTACAACCATTAGAAGGACTGCATGTCACAGGGGTTAAGTAGAAAGGCCTACCCTATTCCGGGTATATCGAATTTGGCTGTCTTTCCCCACCTCCGTGGCTGGGTGGCCGAACAAGTAGAGACCCTAGCCTTAGTGTGTCCCCCTACTGGACTGTATGATGGTGTCCTTTGTTGATTGGAACAAATGCTCATATGTTGGAAGGCTGGCACAGTTGTGTTATGAAAAACAGGGGTCAAAGACTAGTAGAGCTTTAAGAGTTCCGGCTTTAATTAAGAAGGCCTATGAGGCACAGAGAGATGCTGAAAAATAGAACCAGAGGAACCGGTCGGAATTGTATGGAAGAAGGATCCTGAGTCTCTGATCTACGCCAAATGCCCAGTGTACCTTACAGGAGAGGTCCTATCAGAAAGGATGTTAAGAATAAAATATTAATGTTGGATGCACCAGGCGATGGAAAATTGCCAGAGGACTGCTGGTCAAGCCTTAGTATTTTGCCCGCTAGAGCCCATGCTTATGCCAGAAGGGTAATGGTCCAAGTTCATAATGTGTCTGAAAGAGACATTCAGTAAATAGAGGTTGCATCCTGGCTAAGTGCATTGTGCAGACACTGCAGTGCTACCCAGCAGCAAGAGTTCAAGGAAGAATGACAGAGTAACGCCTGACTTGTTTGATTTCGTGACTCCCGCTGCCAGCTGAATGGAAAGTGAGGATCAGTGAGAAGCTTGCCCAGAGAGACCAGGTGTTTTCTTTAAAGGAATGGGACGAGGATGCGGAAGGAGCTGAGCACAATATCCGCTGCATGACGAAGAACCATTTCGTGAGAGGTCTCGACGCCTGGCACCTGCTGACATAGATGATGTGAGACCATCTGCAAGAGATGTTAGCTGCTGGTGTAATACAAGAATCCAGAAGCCCTTATGCTTCCCCATTGTGGTAGTGAGGAAAAGAATGGAACAGTAAGGATGTGTGTGGATTATCGCACCTTAAACCGCGGACTATCCCTGATCAGTACACAATGCCCGCATTCAGGATGCTTTGGACTGCCTAAAGGGAGCAAGTGGTTCTTGTGCTGGATCTCCGCAGTGGTACTATCAGATCCCGATGGCCCCAGAGGACCGTGAAAAGACAGCTTTATCTGTCCGCTTTTCTATGAATTCATGAGGATGCCTCAAGGATTTCAGGTGCCCCAGCCACTTTTCAACGAATTGATGGAGCGTGCAGTGGGGACATGAACTTACTAGAGTGCCTGGTATACCTAGATGATGTTATTGTGTTTGGCAGCTCACTGGAGGAACATGAGAGCAGATTATTTAAGGTATTGGACCGACTGGAGGACTTTGGCCTTTAAACTGTCCATTGATAAGTGTCAATTCTTTCAAACATCAGTAAAGTATGTGGGACACATAGTATCCACCGAGGAATAGAGACCGACCCAAGTAAAGTTGAGGCCTTGACCACCTGGCCGCAGCCCAAAAATCTAAAAGAACTGCAAAGATTCCTGGGATTCTGTGGTTATTATCAGTGTTCATCAAGGACTATTCAAGAGTGATCCGCCTTTACTTAACCTTACTCAAGGGTATCCCAACCCACAAAAAATACAAAGTCAGCGTCCTCAAGACTGAAACAGTGTATTTTCATCCGAGTGAAGTATTTGGGGCCCGCTGGACTCCTGATTGTGAGACTGCTTTTCATAAGATCATTTATCAACTTACCCATGCTCCAGTGCTGGCCTATGCCGATCCAAGAAAACCTTATGTCCTGCACACTGATGCTAGCTTGCAAGGGTTGGGGGCTGTGTTGTACCAAGAGCACGAGAATGGCCTGAGACCAGTGGCCTTTGCCAGTAGAAGTCTGACCCCATCTGAAAAGAACTATCCTGTACATAAGTTAGAGTTTCTAGCTTTGAAGTGGGCTATTGTTGACCAATTCCATGAGTACTTGTATGGGGCTAAAATACTAGTAAAAACTGACAATAATCCTTTAACCTATGTGCAGACCTCAGCTAAGTTGGATGCCACTGGCCATAGGTGGCTTTCTGCATTATCTACATTCGACTATGCTCTCGAATACCGAGCAGGTCTGAACCACATAGATGCTGATGCTCTCTCCAGGAGGCCTGTTCCCCAGAATGATTGGGTCCGATTGGCAGAACCTGACATTCGGGCACTCTGCCGAAGTTTGACAGGAGGAACAAATGTCCACGGACGCAGGGGACTGCATGGTGGATTGCTTGGGACCCTCTGAGAATTGCATACCTCCGCATTGCCACTTTTCTGCAATAGACATTGGTGCACTGCCTCAGCTGGACAATGACAGTATTCGGGCTCAATCCCGATCCCATGATCAAAGCAGCTTTGAAGCCCTCTATGCAGGAAAAGATGTGTCCAAATTACGCTCCACTGATTTGAGAACTGCACTGTTATACAAAGAAGGTCCTAAATTGAAACTGATCAATAAACTGTTATACAGAGAAACAGTAGACAGAGGGGACAAGTAGACAAACAACAACTAGTGCTGCCCACTGCCTTTCGAGACTCAGTATTGAGGTCCTTGCACAACCACATGGGGCACCTTGGTATAGACAGAACACTTGACTTGGCGAGATCCAGATTCTATTGGCCTAAGATGGGGCTGATGTGGAGCAACACATTCGAACTTGTAGTCGCTGCTTACAGAGAAAGCTTTGCCCCAGAGGGCTGCCCCTTGTTAACATAACCACCAGTGCACCCATGGAGCTGGTCTGTATTGATTTTCTAAGTTTGGAGTCAGATCAAAGAAATATCAGTAATGTGCTGGTGGTCACTGACCATTTCACGAGATATGCCCAAGCTTTCCCCACCAAAGACCAGAAAGCATCCACTGTCGCCAAAGTACTTGTAGAAAACTTTTTTGTTCACTATGGGGCTCCACAAAGAATCCATTCTGATCAAGGGAGAGACTTTGAGAGTCGTCTGATCAAAGAGATGCTTTCTCTGTGGGGAGTGCGAAGTCCAGAACCACTCCTACTACCCCCCAGGGGACCCACAGCCTGAACGCTTCAACCGACACTTTGCTAGATATGCTAGGCACCCTGCACCCAAAGGACAAGCCTAGATGGAGCCAACAAATTAGCACCCTGGTACATGCTTATAACTGCACCAAAGAGGAGTGCCACTGGGTTCTCCCCTACCGCCTGATGTTTGGAAGAAGCTGGACTACCAGTAGATGTGTGTTTTGGGGTCTCTCTGATGGGGTTCAAGCTGACAACTATTTACAGTATGTGCAAAGTTAAAGGCCCAGCTAACTCATGCGTACCAACTGGCTCAAACCATGGCTGCCAAAAGAAATCTGGCCAACAAAGAAAGGTATGATAAAAGGTGAAAGCACAGGAACTCCAGGAGGAGATCGGGTATTGCTAAGAAATCTGGGACTGCATGGCAAGCACAAGATTGCTGACAGATGGCACCATCTCCCTCACATTGTAGTGGGCAAACTAGATGATCTGCCAGTGTACAAAGTAAGGCCTGAGAATAATTCAAAAGATGTAAAAACAATGCATAGAAATCATTTACTGCCCATTGGACAAATCCTGATTGAGTCTGAGCCCTAGAAGATGCCCCTCTGGACCAGTGACTAGAGCTGCTGCTAAGAAAAGATCAAGGAAGTCTGCACCTACAGAAGCAGAGTTAAAGTGTTCCCTGCACAAGTCCCAGTTGAGCATGACTGTCAGTCCATATCAGAAGAAAGTGAGAGTGACTTTGAATACTATCCTTTTACTGAACTGAGTCAATTGTTTCGGGCAATACCTAGTCAATACTGGAGACAAAGCTGGGACTTCTGGACTGTCTAAGCCCCCAGCTTCATCCCTGGAGCCAATGCTCCCAGAAAGTGAAGTGCAAAGCATCAGATCAGATGAAATGGAATCATTGTGCATGGTTGAACTGTTTGAGCTTTCAGGGAGAAAATGATAGATTGGGGCAGACTGGTGATACCGAACAAGAAGAGTATTTTGAGTGCCCTGACAGTCCACTGCCAGTGTCAAAGCTCTCCATGCGAGCCAAATGTTGTGGACTCAGAAACTGTAACTCCTGGAGCTGAAAGTGCCCCAAGTTCTAGCCTCTCTACCCCATGGAGCTCCTGACAAGTGAGGACAATGCTGAAAATGAGGCTCAGAGTCAGAGACTATATCAGTTCCCCCTAGAAAGACTGGTCGAGCTGTAAAGCCTGTGGTGCACCTCAGTTATGATTCCCTTGGGAGGCCTGTGGATTTGCCTCTCAATGTTGTCCATAAAGGGTGTATGTGTCCCCGAGCTCATTGCCCAAACTGAGGCGTCAGTGCTAACTCAAGTTACTTGTGTTGCCCTCTAAGTATGGTGCCCTTGCCCCGTCAGCCCCAAGGTAACTGATAGGGAAGGGCCCCTCTCTTCAGGTTTCATGTACAAGAGGTAATAACTTGAGTTATGGTACAATGTGTGTGTAATACTGTGTAAAGAGACGTACTGCAATGTTTCAGAAATGTGTTCTTGGTAAAATGATATATTGACTGATGATTACATGTGTGAGCCTAATGCAAATGTATATGGTTGCAGTTAAAACTTATAGAGGTACTTGCTTGGCGGGACGTCAAGCTTTCCCAAAGAGGGTGTAACCCCCTGCAAATAGGGGTTCCCAAAAGACTTCAGGAGCTTGCTTGAATGCTCCAAGCCTGAGTGGTGTTTGCGTTTAAGCCATTTATCAGTGAGTGTTTTAGAACCTCTGGTACTGTCTCTTTAAGAGCTGTCTGCTTGCAGACATAATTAGTTGTATGGGGGGACTGTGTGTTTCTTTGATTGAGTACCACTCGAGCTGCTGCCAATTCACTCCATTTTTGCAGTCACTAGGAGTGCAAAGGAACCTATCTGAAAGATGTAACTGTTTGCCAGAAATCATTTACAGTAATAATGAAATTACAGTTTGTCTAACCTGCTTTCTTTGCAGTCAGAACAGTGTCTGCCTAGTTCCCCATTTGGTTTTGAACTGCTGAACTGGACCAATCAGTGTGGGGTACTAGCTCTAAAATGGTGCCTTGGACAGAATCAGAACTTGGACTCATAATCTGAGCCAGCCACAAGAGGATTGTATGAGCAGTGACTCTGGGAGATGTAGTTTAGACTTCAGCACCTTTTTGGACCAACAGCAGCAGTCTATTGTGAGTGACAGCCAATCAGTCAAGAACTGGGAGGAACTCAAAGGAAGTGCCGGTTTTGTCAGTTGGAGTTTCAGTTGAGCTTTGGCAGTGAAGAAGGAAGGAGCCCTGTGCTTTTCAGTGTGCAGTTTTAGTCAAAAACATGTGTAAGGCCCAGAGTTCGGTCTGCAGCTTGTGTAACAGCTTGTTAGGACTGAATCAGTCCTGTGAAAAGAATCAAGGATCTCTGAAGAGTAGAAACCAGGCTCACCCTGTAGAAGACTGGAGAAATTGCTGAAATTGCACTCGGTCTGTCAGGAACTGAATCTGCTGTGTGTTCTCCCGGTATTGTGCAGTAATTGCGATCGGGATACAGATGCAGCCTGCCTGGTATAGTGCTTTTATATAAATGTGTGAAGAGGTTTGTGTACCTCAAGTGAGCCCTGCTGACATTGAAGGACCCTATCTTATTTGGAGGTCGTGAGTACTAATTCAGGGTTGCTCCTGTTGAATTACTACATTAAATCCAAATGGAATTACTGTACTGCTGACTGTTTAATTTTCCTTTTCTCTGTGTGAAAGGGCCCCTACCAGCTGCCACGGTTTGGACTAGCCACTAGGGCTTGGGTACCCAGGGACAGTAACTGATAGGGATAGGCCTGTGCACAGAGCCATAAATGAATTATTAGGTGAAAGCTAATTATCCTGATTTACCCTGTCCTTGTTATATCCCTAAATAAATCAGAGCTGCTTGTTTCCAGCAAAGTTATACTGCCTGAGGTATTTGTCTATGTTAAAGTACTGTACTGTGATTGTTGCACTGTATCTTGTTTTACAGGGGGGTCCCAGTGCCTGAACCAGTTCTGGGGTAAGTGCATACTGTGAAGGTAATTCTGATATACCATGTGGGCCACTAGTGGGAAGAGAAAGGAGGTTTGCAGTGTCCCAGAAGGCTGTGACCAAGTAAGTTTAACTATTGCAAACCCTGACCTCTGGGTGGAGGCACCCGCCATTGGATCCAGGCCCCTCAACCTGTTAGTGGCAAATCAGGCAGGGGTAGTAGCCCCTGGGATAGCGCCATCTAGGGGTTACACTAGGATTTCCCCACTTCTGACTGTTGCTGCAGCTGGGAGGATCCAATCCACATGTGGTAGATTGAAGTCCCCTACCAGCAATACCTCTCCCTTGTTGGCCATCCCTTGGATTTGTTCCATTGTATCCTTATCCCCCCCTCATCCCCCTGCACTGGAGGTCTGTAGATCACTCCGTCTGAATAGCGGCCCCCTTCCTTGTTTCCAGGGTGACCCACAGTACTTCTGTTTTCCTTGGTACCACCTGTATTTCTGTGGCTTATATGCTTTCCTTCACATAAAGAGCCACTCCTCCTCTCTTCTTCCCTACACTGTCCCTCCTGAATAGAGCATTCCCTGGTATGGCTACATCCCAGTCCTGGTTTCTGCACCAGGTCTCTGTAATTGACCATGTCGGTTCACCTCTTGGTCTGCAATCTTGTTGCCGAAACTTCAGCGTTTGCACACATGGTTCTCCAGATTGTACTGCTCCATCCCTTGCCCTTTGCCCTCCCACCTCCCTATTTCCTTCACTATTCTCTTTCCTCTCCCCTCCCTCTCCTCCTGGATTCCAAATTGAATTTGTTCCTCGGATTCTCACTGCTGACCTTGTAAATGTGTGTGGGGGGGCGGGACAGTCTGTGTCCTCCTGCCTTATTCTGCACCCCCTCCCTCGGCTAGCTTAAATGCTTTCCAATGTAGCATTTAAACTGTTCACTGAGGATCTCAAATTCCCCTCCTGGTTCAATGCAGGCCATCGCTCTTGTACAGGCTTCCATCCCTCCAGGTGGAGCCCCAGTCCCCAAAGAATCCGAATCCCTGTTCTTCGCACCATTTCTTCAGCCATACGTTGAAGTTCCCGGTGTGAAGACTCCAGTCTTCTGCTTTGTCTTGGACAGGTAGCACTTCTAAGAAAGTAACCGATTGTGTTAATTGTCTGAGATCCTGCCCCAATTTCCTGAGCTCTTCCTGGACTGTTTCTAACTCCTCCCTAGCTAGGTCATTTGTTCCCAGGTGGACAATGACATTCAGCTTTCCTCCCTCCTTGCTTCCCCAGCGATTCCTAGGATCCTCCTTCTATCCCTTTGAGCCGTGGCACCTGGAAGGCACCTTACCTCCCTCTTCTCATCTCTACCTATCCCCAACTGTATCCCCCTGACTTGAGGCCACCAGGATTCGCTTCCTCCTCCACTGGGGTATTCTGTTCCCTCTCTTGGGGTCGCCACCATGGAGGACCCCCATATCCGTCCTTGCCACTACTTTGGGTGCCTCAGTGGGACAATCCTGCCCAGGCAGGGCAGTGTAGGAGTTATGTAGTGGTATGGGATATGGGATGTGCCTATGCTCCACCACCCTCAGCCTCCCCGAGCCCACCATTGTCCAGCTGCTCCTTCTTGGTACCCTTTGAAGCAGTGGAGGTGGACTAGGTGGTCTTGAGTGGGGGAGTAGGTCCCCTAACCCAAGCCATCTCGGCCTTGAGTCTGGTAACCTCCTCCCTCAGCCCAGAGAGGTGCATGCAGATGGAGCAGCATCACGGTCTCCAAAAGGTCTCCCTGAAGACTGCCGCCCCACAGCTGCTGCGCTGCATCACTCCCAACATAGAGACCTGGCTTTTTCTATACCTCAACCCACTTGCCCCCTAAAAAACCTTTTTTTGTTAGTGTTTAGCCCAGAAAAATAGTAGAAAAAATAAAGCCTAGCCTATAAACCCTCAGTGTACACAGTAGATCAGCCCCCAATTTACACTCGCAACCTCTTGATAACACCCCCTAGTCCTTTGGATTTCAGAGTTTTACTTATCTGAAAGACTTCCTCCAGTGCTCCTGTCTCCTGCCCTCAAGGTAAAGCATAGCATTGATTCCCTGGAGGTTCCCTCCCTTTCTGCTCTGAACTGGAAGGCTCGGTTCCCAATCAGCTATTGTGGTGCCTATAAATATTGGACAAGTCACAGAAGGGTGGGATAATCCAGCGACTCAAACCTACGACTCTGGCTGCAGGCTCCCGCTTCCCTTCTGTGCTCCTCAGCAGGTGGGTGAAAATTGAGAAGACAGCAGTACTACTTCTAAAACTGAACAGAAAACTTTTAAATCTTTACTACCTGCCAGCTCTTACATCCCCAATCTGACACAAAAAAACAGTCTGTATGTAACCTCTGACTCATGCTTCTGACTGCAATATTCATTTCATCTCTGCCCACCTCATACTCCAACATTTCACCCTTTAACAGTAGAGCTTTATCAAGGAGCGTGGTCCTATATTAATAAATATTAAAAGTATTTTGTCATGCCGGTCTGGTGGCACTAAGGATCGAGCACTGAACACCACACCACGCTGCGCCAGCGACCTGGGGTCAGGAGCAATCTCTGGTGCTGGAGGTTTGGCTGGGAGGGAGGAGAATTGAGTGTCCCAGGGACTGCTCTCCTCCTCTGGGGAGAGTGGGAAGGGATAACCATGGACATGCTGGCTCCTGGCGGTGGCTGGGGGTTGGTGCATGTCAGGGTCAGCTGTGAGTCGACGTGGGCTGACACCAAATGTGTCTGGTGCAGACACGTGGACGGAACATCCTTGGCATCATTGCATGCCGATGCCGTGGGGAGGGATCAAAGCACAGAAAATCCTCCCTGCGCATATGTAAAGGTGGTCCGCTGGCATCGTGGCAGATGCACCCAAGTCAGCTTCCTTGGTGTTTGCCTGGCCTTCCGCGGTGAGCGGGGTAAGTGCCCACCGTGATGTGGCTGGGAGTGGTAGGACAAAGGGGTTGAGCTCTGGCTGCAGCTTGGGCAGGGCCAAAGCGACAGCTGGATGGGGAGAACCATAGGTACAACCCCCAGCCGAGGAGAAATGAATTAAAAAAGTATTTTGTCAGTGCTTCATTCTTAACACACGCTGCTCTTGGCTCAGAAAACAGCATTTACATTTCATAATGCATTTTACTTACTCAGTATTCAGTCATCAACAATATCATAGCTTAGCTCTCCCAGTGGTGCTAGGGTTGAGGCACTGGATGCCACATCTTGCGCAACGCTGGCGACCCGAGTTCAGGAGCAGACTTGGGAGCTGGGGGTTGGCAGGGGAGGAAAGTATTGAGCATCCAGAGGACTGCTCTCTCCTCTCCTGGGGTGGGTTCTGGGGGATTCCCCACCTTGTAGCAGCTCTCGTGGAGACCAGGGGTGCTGCATGTCAACAGGGACTTGTATCAGGGGAGGCAGTGTGAAGGGGTTGTGGGATAACAGATGGACCAGACACCGAACTTCAGGTTCAACACACAATCTCAGTGTGATGTTTATTCAAAATACAGTAGATAACTTTCAGCAATGGCATATACCTTCTTCAATACATCAGTTTGTGGCAACAGAGTATGCATGTCCTTTCTGTTCACTTAGCAAGCACCTACTGACTCATTGATCTCTGATCTAACTTACCTGATGAGATTTAGCCTCCCCTGTCTGGGCCTTGTTTGCTTGGGTGGTGGGGACTCAAATAACAAAAAAACAAAACAAGCTAAAGACAAAGAACCTCAGTGCAGAAGCACTGAAACAAGGGTTACCCCAAAGGGCATTGACAATAAAGTCAAATTTCAAAGAAATACAACATCATACTTCCATAATGCAAAGCATCATGGGATATATAAACTGGAATAAATAAATAAATAAAATATATTCAAAGCACCATGAAATTTCAGACTTGTTCAGTTTACAGCAATTTACGCATTTTAAATAAGCAACTAACTCAATTTTTATCATACAGTCCCGAGTAACTTTTACCTTTATCAAAAACACCTAATGCCATGGCATTTTCAACATTTACAGGTTTTATACACATAAGAGATATACATTAAAGTATTTTATGACATAGTGCCATCACACACTAAATCCAACAACGAGGATCACAGCCTGTTGTTTTACATCAACTTAGAGCCACCACAATAACCTCCTGTCACGAGGACCTGAGAGGGAATGGAAAATTTAAAGAGGACACTATAGCATAGTCAAGAAAGGTGAGGGGGGGCCATAAGTGGCCAACCTTATGGACTAAAAATTGTAAAGAATAGATTTAGACTAAGCAATAGAAGAACTGTTGCAACAGATTTAAGAAAAGGTCGGTCCTCAAGAGCGGCAGGAGCTCCCTGTCACATATCCCCCACCTTAAGAGGGAAGCAGTTAGTGCAGACTGCTTACCAACTTCCTGTCCCAGGAAGGGATGGAGCTTCCACCCATCCATCTTCAGAAGCTCTGTCTCAGGGTCCCTATTAACGATAAATATTCTATCATAAACATAGTGGATATCATCATTCTTTACCCTGAGGCATTAACACATTTCACAACAGAGACTAATGGTTTCTTCCCTGAACTAACTCCTTTCAGGGAAAGGATGTCATATTTCATTGACATCAATTCCTGCAAAATATCTAGACATGAAATCAGCATTTATATGCCTTGTCCCTGCCCTGTGGGACACTGTAAATTGATAAGGCTGAAGAGTCAAGTACCATTGCATTATAAGGGGAATTTTTTCTCTCATTTGGTGCAACCAGCAGAGGGGGTTGTGATCAGTTACAACCTTGAATTCAGCCCTCCAAAAGTAATATTTCAGAGACTCAATAGCCCACTTCAGAGCTAAGCATTCTTTCTCTATGGTAGCATATATTCTCTCCCCCCTCCCTCTCATGAAGCTTCCTGCTGATATACATGATTGGATGTTCTTCCCCATCTATTTTCTGAGATAAGACTACCCCAATACCATTCTCTGATATATTGGTTTGAACCTCAAACACTTGGTTGAAGTCAGGGCTTTTCAATACAGGAGCTGTACACAGAATGCCCTTGATATTCCTAAATGCCTCATCGCAAATAGGGGTCCACTGAACCTTATTTGGGCACTTCCTTTTAGTGAGATCAGTCAAAGGACTAGCAATGGCTGAGAAATTAGGAATAAATTTCCGGTAATAGCCAGCCAAGCCTAGGAAAGATCTCACATGCTTTTTTGTGGGAGATATTGGGCTGTTTGCTACTGCTGTAACTTTCTCTACCTGAGGCCCCACTTGTCTGTTTCCTAAAATGAACCCTAGGTATCTTGTCTTGGTCTTTGCTAGGGCACATTTAGCAGGGTTAATGGTCACTCCTAACTCTGTTATTGCTTGCAGTACCTGGGACAAGTGTCTAACATGGATTTCCCAGTTAGAACTGAATATGACCACGTTGTTCAAATAAGCCGCACAGTACTCAGTGAGTGGTCTTAGTATGTGGTCCATAAAATGCTGAAAAGTGGGTTGGGCCCCATGTAGTCGAAATGGCATTGTAACAAACTGGTATAAACCGATTGAGGTGCTAAATGCGGTTTAATCTTATGAATCAGGTGACAAGGGGATTTGCCAATATCCCTTAGTAAGGTCCAGGGTGGAGATACACTGTGCATTCCCTGGCCTGTCAATGATGTCATCTATTTGGGGCATTGGGTAGCCATCGGATAGTGACACGTTGTTAAGCTTTCTAAAATTTAGGCATAGACGTATCCCACCCTCTTTCTTGTCCACTATGACCGTGGGTGAAGACCATGCACTCTTTGAGGCACAGTTATGCTTAACTGCTCCATTTTTTTGACTTCCTGAATCACCTCATCCCTCACCTTCATGGGCAGTCTGTAGGGCTTTTGGTGTATGGGCTTGTCTTGCATGGCAGTTATGGTGTGCATAATTCCTTTGGCCTGCCCCGGGATGTTTGTGAATATGGGCTCAAATTCTTGTAATACCCCCTGAAAATCTTTCTGTTGCTGAGGCTTCAATTCAGGGTTTATCTGAATCTCCTCCAATGGTCCTGACTGCTCTAGCCTTTTATAGGCAACCTCCAGCTCTGACTCCCTAACTTCAGGATGGATGTAAAGGGAGGGGTTAGAGTACACTTCTCACAGCATTTTTTTTTTTTTTTAATTTTATTTTATTGAACTCTAGGATTACAAATACCTTTGTGCAGGAACTGCTTGTTTACAAAGGTTCCACATCGAAGGAAAGGGGGTATACATACATACAAAGGTCGACATAATAATACATAGTTACACAATAAAAAGAAGTAAGAGACTGAGGCTTAGGAAATTCCAGTAATTCAAAATGTGCCAAATGTTAGGTAGCATGACATACCAGCCAAGGCAATCTTAGAAATAAGCACTGCAGGTGAGAGGGAGAGAGGTATGCAGGCAGGAAGGCTGTTGTCAGAGGGTAGAGGTGAGGGTAAGAGCTCTAAAGGGAGGGAGGGAGGGATAAAAGTTAGGAAATGTCTGGGGAGGAAAGGGAGGGGGCAAGGGGTGGGCGGGTGAGGCAGGTAGAAGGGGTGTGCAGGAGAGGTAGCTGTCAAGACTGAAGTGGAGAGCAGTGAGCGGTGGGCCACTGATTAGGTGAGGCAGTCACAATGACTAGTTGAAATGAGATGAAGTGAGTCCATTTCCTAAGGAGGTTCACATGGTAAATTTTGGCGGGTCTCTTTCTGGGCATGCTAAGCTCATAGTTCACTGTTCCTGTTTGCCTCAAAATGGTGAAGGGCCCTGCCATTTCAATTCTCTTGTGGAGGGAAGGAGTAACAACACTTTGTCCCCTGACTGAAATGTTTTAGTCTTCAAACCTGGTCATATCTTTCTTTCTGCAAGTCTTGCTTCTGTTCTAAGCTCTGGTGTGCCAAGTTGATATACCTCACCAGGTGTTTGCATAACTGAGACTTGTACTCTCGACATTAAGATGTTTCACCTCCTTCCTTCTTTCCAGTGTTCTTTAACCATATCCAGTGGCCCTCAGGTTCCTCCCATACAATAATGAAAAGACAAGAAACCAATGAATGCTTGTGGGATTTCTGTGTTTAAAAAATAAATAGGGGAGTACCAATTCCAGTCGTCACCTTTTTCTTTTACATATTTCCTCTACATTCTCTTTAATGTCTGATTAAACCTCTCTATGAGGCCATCTGTCTATGGGTGGTATGAGAAAGTACGCACTGCTACCACACCCAGCAGATGGTACAGTTCTTTTAGCAGGTGTGCATTAAAATTACTCCCTTGATCAGTAAGTATTTTCTGGGGGATTCCCATGCAGCTAAATATCTTTGCTAGCTCCTCTGCTATCCTTGGAGGACCTCCTTGTGAATGAGCTTGCTCAGTGGAGTTTTCCTGCAATAAACTTGAAGTTGGGGAGGGTCACAGTTCTCATGATTGATAGCTTCTGAGGTGGCGGGTGGCGTAATCACATGTGACCAGTACAAATCTATTTAACCCTTGGAGCTCTTTTTCCAGGGGTCCACTACATCCATGGCTATCCTGTCAAGGGTTAGTCACAATGGGGATGGATTGTAGTGGTACTTATCCCTTTCCTGCCTGAGCTACCTTCTGACACTCAGCACATGCTTTACAATACTCAGCTATGTTCTCATGGATAGAGGGACAATAAAACCTGGGTAATATCCTATTCAGGGTGATATCTCTGCCTGCATGGCCTGCTAAAGGGATGTCATACGCTAGATACATGATTTGGGAGCAGAATTTTTCTGGAACCATTAGTTGGTCTACTACTGCTCCAGTTCTGGGGTTAGAGTATTCTCTATACAGTATTTCCTGTTTTACAACAAACTGAAGGGCACCTTTTTTCACTCCCTTCCCCACCTGTCAAAAAAAAAGGGTTAAGTGAAGGGTCTGCTTTTTGCTCATGCTGCATATCACATTTAAAAGTGTGTCCCAAGTCTAGCTGTACATCAGCATGAGTATCAATCCAGTCCTTCTTTAGCTTCCTCTTCTCTGCCTTAGTTTTACGGTCCTTGCCAGGATCTCAAAACATCATCCTCAAATGGGAACACAGATGGTAAATGTCCCTTATAAAATGGGCAAAGGATTTCAAGCAATCTGATTGGTTGTTAGCCGTGCATTAGATGTGTCTAATGCACAGCTAAAACTAGAACCCCATTTAGAATACACAGGCCCATTTATAAGCGCAATAAGCCACTCCAGGGATGTGCATTAGACAGTTATAATGCGGCTGGGGACTGGAAGCACTTGGCCTGTGGCCTCATGCCTCACCATGTCCCCCTAGCCATGCATTAGAACTGTGTAATGCACACCCCATCGTGTCTTATTGCTTACTTCTTCACTTGAGCAGGTGGCTACAGCAACTACACCAGAGTCCTGGGCTGCATGACAATATATAAATGAAGCAAAGTCTGGGTGTTCATGCCCGATAACAACTGGCACAGGTAGGTGAGGCACCAACCCCACTTCTACCTTGTGTCTTTTCTTGAACAGTCATTTTATTGTGGCTGTAGGGTAGCGATGGTATCACCTTGCACACAGATGACTGCTGTATTCAGTCCTTTATTATTCCCAGTCACCAGATCTGCTTGCACAAGAGTTTGGCAGCTCCTGAATCAGTCAGTCCATCATCTGCTGTGATCCAATCTGCACATAGCCATAAAGTGACCCGAGTATGCTAAAAGCTACATGAGCGGTCTCTTTCTATTAGGACAGTTTCTTATATAATGTCCCTTCTTTTGGCACCCATGACATACAATATCAGCTACTGGAATGCACCACTCTCTCTCTGCTCTCCAGTCTTGTTTCTCTGGGGCTGGATTTGACAGTTTATAAGTAAATGGGTTCCATACCGGATTGCTGGTGGTTGCAGCTGCTAATGTCCCTTGGAACCCTCTGAGTCTGGATGATTGAGCTGCCAGGAAGTCTTCCACTAACGTGATGGTTTTATCAGTGGAATCTGCCTCATGCTTCCGCACCCTAAGTTGTACATCCTGGGGTAAAACTTTAATAAACTGTTCAGTAATCACTTCCTCCAGAAGTTGGTCCTGCTCTTGTTCTCCGTTGTAGCCATTTGTAGCAGAACTCCTTGAGATGGGCATAAGTCTATTGGGGGTATCCAGTGACTGCTTTTAAGAAACCTAAACCTCTGGTGATAGGTTTCGTATTTGTTATAGCGCTTGAGGATCTCCTGCTTCACACGGTCATAGTCCTCTGCCTCGGGAGTCCATGTGGCTATAAACCAATTGGGCACTGCCTGTGATTTGCAGTGCCAGTCAAACAACCCACTGTTCCCTTGGCCATGTGCATGTTCAAGCAATCCTCTCAAACGTTGTGAGGTAGGCCTCAATGTCATCACTGTCCAAAAGTTTAGACAGTTTGATGTCTTTTGAGTTACTGGCTCTTTCTGTTTGCCCTGCATTGATGGCATACAAGACCCTCATGGTATGCGCCCATTTGGCATCTTGACTTCTCCGCTCAATGTCTCTTTCTTTCTGCTCAGTGTCTCTATCTCTTTCCATCTGCACCTGTTTTATGCAGAGCCATTTCAACAACTCCCCTATGTCCACAGGTGGAACGTCTTCAAGAAGAGGCAGTTCCCTTGATTCTTCCACATTCTCTTGCATCTCTTCATCATCTTCAGGCTTGGCTTTCCTCTGTGCTCCCAGGTCCAGTCCAGGCAGCAGCTTCTCTCCCAGTCTGTTGGCCATGGTTCTGGTCAGAACTCCACGGATTTTCTTATCCAGGTTCTCCTCTGGCAACTCCTGGTGCATCAGTCCACCTAGGATATCTGGGCAATATCCACCAGAAAATGACCCTCTTCGCCAGTCCAGATCTGCCAGCAAGTTATTCCACTGCTGACACCAAGTCTCTGGAGGGTCGTGGGTAACAGATGGATTAGGTACCAAACTTCATGTTCAACACACAATCTCTGTGTGATGTTTGTTCAAAATACAGTAGATAACTTTCAGCAATAGCATATCCCTTCTTCAATGCATCAGTTTGCAACAACAGAGTATGCATGTCCTTTCTCTGCACTTAGCCAGCACCTACTGACTCACTGATCTCTGATCTAACTTATCTGTCAAGATTTAGCCTACCCTATGTGAGCCTTGTTTGCTTGGGTGGTGGGGGCTCAAATAAAAAAACAAAACAAGCTACAGACAAAGAATGTCAGTGCAGAAGCACTGAAACAAGGGTTACCCCAAAGGGTATTGACAATAAGCCAAGTTTCAAAGAAACACAATATCACACATACTTCCATAATGCAAAGCATCATGGGATATATGCAAATCACCATGACATTTCAGACTTGTTCAGTTTACAGCAATTTATGTGCATTTTAAATAGCACAACTAATTTAATTTTTATCATACAGTCCCCTAGTAACTTTTTACCTTTGTCAAAAACACCTAGCGTTATGGTATTTTCAACATATACAGGTTTTATACACATAAGGTATATACACTAAAGTATTTAATGACATAGTGCCCTTGCATACTAAATCCAACAACAAGGAGCACAGTCTGTTGTTTTACTTCAGCTCAGAGGTCACCACAATAACCGCCTTGTACGAGGACCTGAGAGGGAAGGGAAAATTTAAAGAGGACACTATAGCATAGTCAAAAAAGGGGATGGGGTGCCCATAGGTGGCCAACCTTATAGACTAGAAATTGTAAAGAATAGATTTAGGCTAAGAAATAGAAGAACTGTTGCAACAGATTTAAGAAAATTTCAGTCCTCAAGAGTGGCAGGAGCTCCCTGTCACAGGCAGTGGCAGACGTCTGCAAGAAGGAATGGGTGCATGCCCTCTGTGTGGTGACATCATTGCACATCCATGCCTCAGGGGCAATGTAACAAGCAAGGAGGAAACACCCCAGCCGCTGGAAGGATGATGGCAGTCCCGAGGAGGTGGCTCATACGTCCACTGCCGGCCTTTCCCGGTTGACTCTCCTGGGTCCTCTCCACTTCAGGGGTCAGTTGGAGAAGACTCTGGCCCCGATTCCTCATTGGGAGGGTTCAGGCAGGGTGGTAGAGCCACTCAGGTGGGTCTTGCCTTAGTGGGGCCCCAGTGGCTGGCAAGCGGAGTAAAGAATGTCTACAAAAAATAAACAAAAAAACCCCCAATATCATAGCTTAGCCTCCATCAGAGGTCCATTTCCAGTCATTTCACAAAGACACCATCACAGCAGCTGTGCTGTTAAACATCTGATTTCCCTCCTTTAAGCTACTTGCTGTAGCTGATGTCAGCGCATGTCCCACACACTGCATGATGATGTTATGATGTCACTTGCATCATTACATCATATGCTGTGCAAGACACTATGAAATGCAAGCTCCTGACTGTAAGTTGCAATTAAGTCTTGACTGACCCCTTCCTCAAAATAGCAGTTAGTATGTGTACTGTAGTCAGTCTTTCTAAGCATGAGCATCTGTTTCAGTAAGACTAAAAAAACACATTGTATTCTACATCTCAAACACTCTCAAAACACTGCTAGAGGTGGGCCAGGCTCAAAATTGAGAGACACATATCTCTTAACCTGTGATTGATCCACACAGTCCAGTATAACAAGAAAAAAAAGAAAATAAATCTTTATACAGAACTCCTAATCTGGGAGGTCAAACCCAACAGTTAACAAATACCATCAGGATGTTTTGGTGTATATAGATGCTATAGACAGTTTGCTGTTTTATGGCAAGGGAGTGAGTAGGGACTAAAGGAGTTCCATCATTACTTGAGTAACTGTGAAGAAAATCTCAAATTCACTTTGGAGTACAGTTCTGAGAAAATTGCTTATCTTGATCTTGAAATTTATAAAGAAAATGATGTTTTGCAAATGAGGCTGTATTGAAGCAAACAGAGTGTAACATGACATTACACTACAGTACTTACCACCTGAAACAACTTTGAGATAATTTCCATTCGAACAGTTCCTGAGAGCCTGTAGGAACTGTTCCATGGATGACAGCTTTCATAAGGAGAAAAAGATTATGGAAAATAGATTGTGTGCTAGAGGATACCCTATTGCATTATTAAAACTGCAGCTACAGAAGCTGAAAAGACAGACAGGAGAAGCTTGATTAGTAGAAAGCATGAGCGATTACACACCAGTATTTGAGACAATTAAAAACACACTACACAAGTATTGGAGGGTACATCTGTCTACTGTGGTAGGTCACAGAAGCTTTAAAAATGCCCCAAACTAAGCCACTGGCAGAGGTTAAGAGTTGTCAATGTTTTAAGAATATTCTGGTGCAACCAGAACACACTGCACCAGTTATGAAAGAAAAGGAGTGGGATTTTGGTCCAGTACCCATGGGGAATTGTCCTTGTGAGCGCTGCACCCAATGTTCAAACACTTATAGGCTTAAAACATCTCTAACGATGCAAAGTGAAAAAATCTAGCACTCACCAAACCAATGAGAGAGAGACACACACAGGCTCACAGGATAAAGTGAAAAAATGCCAAGCTTTATTAAGGCGCCATAGTAAAAGAGCAATTCTAATGCGTTTCAGATACCTCCTTTGTCAAAGAACGTGATGCAATTGAAGTGAGGTTGCAATTTATACAATAAATGACGTCATCAGTCATAGCCATGAGTGATGTCATAATAAAACGCAACATAAAAACATAAATACAATACATGACAACTGAAAACATTAAAAGCACTGGAAAAGACAAAAATTCTTCCCAATGGAATGATGTTTGAGGTTGCTGCTGCAGGGTGAATGTATTCCCTGCTGTGTAATGAAAGCTGTCAAAAAATAATAAAAAAGAAGTGAGCATAATTTGCAAAGTGTCAGCTATACACTAGAAGAACAATAAGTATATATATACTGTCATGTACAAAATTGACATACTTTTCATATATTATAGCATATTTTGCATACATATCTAAAAAAGTTATTTATTTCAAGTGTAGCATCACATCAAAAATTCCATTTAGACATGAGGACTTACAGGCTTCCAATGTGTATATCCAAAATCCTTCCCTTTATAGTAGAAGTTTGTCAAAGTCCCCTCCTCTGGGATTTCTGCTAACTTTATCTATAGCTATGAAGTGAAAACCATGTTGAGAATCATGATTATGGTTTATAATGTGCAGTGCAGTAGCATATTTCCCATCATTATCAATAACAGCTCTACAGTGCTCACCAGCCCTGTATCTGAATTGCCTTTTTGTTTTCCCTACATTAAAGGCACCATTGTTACATGTTGCCAGGTAGATCACACCTTCAGTATTGCATTTAATAAACTGTCTGATCTCATATTGTTTGTGTGGATTATGGCTACTGTAAAAAGCTTTGGTTTCTGTGATAGCGTTACAGTAGGTACATTGTTTGCATTTATAGCAGCCAGTCACTTTATTGGCGAGCCAGGTCTTGTAGTCCCTCACATGTCTGCTGTGGACACGTTTATCTTGCAGTGTAGCTGCTCTTCTGTATGCCATACACGGAGGGGTGTTGCTAATGTCTCCAAGTCCTGGATCTCCTCTCAAGATATACCAATTTTGCTTAATGATGTTTTCAACCAGCAGGGCATGGGATGAATAAGTGGTGACAGAACTGTACCTGTTAGTTTCATTTGTACTAATGATGGTATTTGGTGTCAACAAGTCAGCTCTACTGACATTATATACAGTTTCATATTCTTGTTCTAAAGTGTCTAAACTGTAACCTCAGTCTATAAATCTGTTAAATCATCTGCTGCTGTTTGGAAGTATTCTTGTGTACTGCAGTTCCTTTTAAGCCTTAAATATAGTCCCTTAGGGATGTTTTCAATGGTGTGTGGGGTGACAACTGGAAGCTAATAATAAAATGTGTCTGTCACTTTCTTTGTAATAAATATTGGTAACGAGGTTACCATGACCATCTTTTTCAGTAGTCATATCTAGAAAGTGCACCTTCTGTTAAGTAGCCAGGAAGGAAAATTGCATATTAGGATTAGAATTATGCAAAAAAAACAACAAAATTATCAAATTCCTGAAGCGTTCCTTTCCAGATTAAAAACACATCATCAATAAATCGGCTCCACAGATCAATTTTGTCATAGAAAGGGTTAACATTGGGGGTTTTCACAATTTCTGTCTCCCATTTGCCCACATATGATTTAGCCACACTGGGGGCAAATGTTGCCCCCATTACTGTCCCTTTGGTCTGTAAATAGAAAACATCAAGAAAAGAGAATACATTAAATTTCAAGACAAATTTTGATAATTAACTACAAAATCTGTAAGTGGGCTTGCATTGGGGTCACATGTATTTAAATAAAAGGCAATACAGTCTAATGCATCATCCCGTGGGACATTAGTGTAAAAATACATCTTTAATAAGTTTAAGAATGAAACAATCGAGATTAAGCAAAAAAATTACCCGCACTGCCACTCAGTTTATATATTTAGGTAAATGTCCTTCTGACATGTCATACATAGGTAAAACCTCGAGGATGCTGACACAGAGAATATTTGAACACAGGTCAGGCATTAGAAACCAAGATGAGAAATCAGTGTAGTCAGATACTTTCAAGCTAAGGGTCCCTTTGTCACATTTATTTATTTATTTATTTACGAGTTTTACCAGGAAGGCATACTGAGCAACATGCTCGATTCCAGATACGACCTGGGGGCTGAGACCCACGTACATAAATTGGAATTGCTTAGACAGTACAAAGTGAGCAAATGCATATACATACATTTTGGGAGAAAAATACAGACAAGGGTATTTTACATACAATTGGCATAAACAGTATAATGACACAGGGGGGTAGAGCACTGTACAATACATATTAGTTTAACAGCAGAGTGACATTTGGTAACATTCTTAGTTGAAACAGGAGCAACTGGAGGTGAAGTGTGTCCTGAGTAATTGGTTGCGTAGGTGGGTGTTTGGTGCGTGCCTGATGGGGGCAGGTAGGGCATTCAGGACTGAGTATCACAGTAGTTAAAAGGCCTGGCCTTTGGATGTGCGCATGAATGGGACATGAACAGTTTAGGGTCTGACCTTCTAAGGGAGTAAATAGGTGACGATTGTTGGGAGAGGACAGAGGTCAGGTAAGAGAGGACAGAGGTCAGGTAAGGGGGAAGGGAGTGGGACCAATATTTGGCTGCGAATCTGGCGCAGTTGGATTGTCTGCGGACATGAAGGGATGGTAGGGTTAATGAGCTGTAGAGGTTGCAGTGGTGTGTTGATTGGGGGCAGTCAAGGATGAAGCGGCAGAAGGAGTAGAATAGGGTGTCTAGGCTGGCCAGGGCGGACCCGGAGGCGATGGAGTAAACTATATCATCGTAGTCAATTATGGGAAGGATCATTTTTTGCACTATGGCATGTCTTGTCTGTGTGGGGAGGCAGCTTTGTTACTGTGCAATGCGCCAAGTTTAGGAGCAGCTGCTTGTGTAGGGAGGTGATGTGGGCTGAGAAATCTAGGTGTTGATCTAGCTATACTCCCAGGTACCTGAAGCTTGCACAATTTTCCAGGGAGTTCCATCCAGGGTTTTGAAAAGGGTGCTGGGGGCTTGACAGGATAGTCTTTGTGGAGTGCCGAAAGTTAGGGATATAGTTTTTTGGGGGTTTAGAAACAGCTGGTTGGACCTAAACCAGTTCTGGATGGCATTAAAGTCCTCTTGGAGTCGGGTAGCTACACTGATTGTTGTGGGACCTGATGTGTATAGGACAGTGTCATCTGCGTACACCTGAATGGAGGAGTAGGAGCATGCTGCTGGGAGATCATTTAAAAAGACGGAGAAGAGTAATGGACCCAGGACTGAGCCTTGGGGTACCCCTGCAGGGACAGGCAATGGGGGTGAGGTGTGAGAGGATATTTTGACTACTTGTTTCCTGCCTACTAGGTAGTCATGGAACCAGTTTGTGGCCTGAGTGGAGAGCCCTGTGCAGGTGAGTTTGGAAAGGAGAGGGAGATGGTGTCAAAGGCTTTGGCTAGGTCAATGAAGATAGCAGATGTGATATGTCCTTTGTCCATACTCGTGAGGATGTTGTCTGTAACACGAGGCAGGGAGGTGGTGGTTGAGTAGGATTTACAGAATCCCGATTGGAAAGGGGTGAAAAAGGAGGAGGCGTCTAGGTACAGAGAGAGTTGGGACAGGACCAGTCTTTCCTGTAGTTTAGCCAGGATAGGAAGAAGGGAGATGGGTCAGTAATTTCCAGTAGAGGAAGGGTCACCTTCTTTTGGTAGGGGAATAACGGTGGCCAGCTTCCAGGCTGTTGGTATCTTGCCCAGGGTAAAGGATAGATTGAAAAGGTCAGCTAGGGGGCGGCTATGGCTGGAGCGGAGAGGTAAAGCATCTTTGCGTCCATTGACGTGGGCATTTCCTTTGTTTTGGTTTAACGCCCGTAGGAACGAAAAACATCTGCTTGGGATACAGTGTGGAAGGAGAACGGTGTGGTTGTAGAGGCAGTTTGAGGGGTGCGGATGGGTGGGGGGAAACCGGAGGGTGAGTGTGGGGAAGGAGGAAAGGAGCTTTTACCACGGGTTGGCGGAGATTAAAGCTTCAGCTACTAGGATTGGGTCGGGACGCAGGGAATCCTGTATTTGTAGCTGGGGTGCAGGCTGGGTGGGGGAGAGCAGGATTTGAGAGATTTCAGAAGTCAGTTGGATGATTTATGTTTTTATTGAAAGCCAATAGGAAGTAGTTTTTTTTTGCTTGGCGAATGCTGGTTGAACATGCGTTACGATGGGATCTGTAAGTATCGAGGGATGCCCGAGTGCCCAGCTTTTTGTAGGCTTTCCAGGCACGGTCTCTGGCATGGCATTTACTGATTATATCGGCTGAGATCCAGGGAAGATGCGCTCCTCGGACTCTTTTCTTGCGTAATGGTGCGTGTTTGTCCCAAATTTTGAGGAAATTTGTTTTGAAGGCCTCGAGAGCTATGTCTGTGGAGGGTGCCACTGAGATGAAGGACCAATTTATCAGTCTTAGGTCTGACAGGAGGGAGGCTAGGTTAAGGGAGTTGTATGACCTGGTGATTAGTGTCTTTGGGGGGGGCAGGGGCTATGTATCTTCCTGACAAAATCATATGATGATGCTATGGCATCAGGTAGGAGGCCCGCGCTATTATCCTATGAGGGTGAGAGGTGAAAGCCCAGTCCAGCAAGGTGTGGTTTTGGGTTTTGTGATTTAGCCTGGTGGGAGCAGAAATGAGCTGAGAGAGATTTTGGGCCTTTTTTGGGGTTTTTAGGTGGGCTTTATCTTGGCCGAGCCAGTTTATATTGAAATTGCCGGTGACGTGGAGCTCACCCCCAGCCGCTAGAGACTGTAGGTTGCTCAGATGGGAAAGGATGTCCTCGGGGGCATGCAGGGGGGCAGTATGAGCCGCCACATAGATGGGGATAGAGCTGGGAGAGAGATGTTGATGAGTAGCGAGTCAATGTTTCCTGAGGGCATGGGGATGTCTACTACCGAGAACTGGTGACTGTTTGCGATGTACATTGCTGTGCCTCCGCCTCTCTTTTTGCCTTGGCGGTCACGCCTGATTATTGTATACCCTGGCAGGAATACTTCCGAATCAGTGTGGTGCTGTTTTAGCCAGGTTTCGGATATGACTAAGATGTCTGGGCGCAGGGTTAAGGTAAGCGGTTGCAGTAGGGAGAGTTTAGAGAGAAGGCTGCAGGTGTTTAAGTGGATGATGCGGAGGCCTTTTGGGAAAGAGAAAGGGGAGTGGGCGTTAGATCATTAAGATTTTTTGGATTAAGGGTGGTTTCTGTGCCAAAGGGGGAGCTGCGAACACACACAGACTGTTAGAAAGCGAGGCTCACTGGATGAACAGATTTAGTAGCTTTAGATCAGAAATAGGCTTGAGTGAATCAATAGAATGGACACCATTTTGGTAGTCTGCAGGTTTGTTTTGTTGTTCATTATATTGTTGCTGCTACATTCATGTGCTAATACTTGATTTCTACAATGCTGATTGTGCTTTTGTAAGATTCATGAGTTCAGTACAACATATTTTTTCATAAATAATTACAATGTAAGAATTTTTTAAATTATCTTTGTAATTGTTGGTATATTTGGGAATTAGTTTTGTACTAAGAAATAGGATCTACTATTCCTGTCATTATAATAATGGTTATAATTTACTGATATGCTCATAACCTTAGAGGTCATAGGTTTGACCTCCCAGTTTAGGTGTTCTATATAAAGATTTGTTTTCTTTTTTTCTTGTTATACTGGACTGTGTGGCTCAGATTCTCTGTATATTGATCAGCATGAGATAGAAGAGTGCTAGTTGACCTGGGCAGAGTTTTTGTTTATTTATTTATTTTTAGTTTATTTATTTTACTTTTCCTTGACTAGGGGGAGGTTGTGCCTTTGGTTCCTCCCCCCACTCCAGCCAGCTGTCACAGCTGTTGCCCTGGTCATGGACAGAGCTAAGACCTCCCTCACACAACCACCTGTACGTGACAGCAGTGGGTACTTATCCCACCACTGCGGAGACCAGGAGGGTGGACCCAGGAGGGAGCTAACTTGTGTGCAGCCGTGTGCGGTGCCATTAGGTCAGCCTTCATGCTGCTGGGAATTTTTCCCTTGTGGTGGTTCTCCCCTGTGGGGAGGGGCATGCAGTGATGCCAGTGGGAGGAGCACGCACGCGTCTGCATGCGCTCTTCCTGACATCTGCCCCCTTCCACACCTCTTCCTGCAGTGTCGGCGCACTACTCCCCAGCCTTGCACTGACCACTGATGTCCCCCCTTCCCGGAGAAGGAGAGCAGTCCTCCGGACGCTCAATCCTTCTCCAACCCTGCCAACCCCCAGCGGCCTGTGCTCATTCCCAACACGGGTCCGCCGCATAGTGCGAGGTAAGCCGTCAGCACCTCAGCTCTCGCACCACTGAGCCGGCATTTTTGTTTATTTTTAAGGGGAATGTGTCTGTCTCTCAATTTTAAATCTTGTCCCATCAAGCCTCTAGCAGTGTTTTGAGAGCAATTGAGATATAGAATACAATGCATTTTTTTGTCTTATTGAAATAATGTTACTAGCACTGTCTACTTGAATATTACGGAAGCTATATTAACTGGTGTTTTATTTGTCTTTATCCGTTGTTGTATTTCCTATGCAACTATCAATGACAAGGCTTCATTGGTTCTGCTGAATGTACTCTACCTGTTTTATTCTATGTAGCAACATTATTTGATAAGGAAGCTTTGTAAATGAGCTTTTTAGCTCAAAGGTGTTCTAACGATTGATTAAATAAATAGATGTTGGGGGGGGGGGCGGAGCTAACCAGCCAAGATGGAAGCTGTGTAACTAATCTGCTGCAGTTCCAGTTTCATCCATCCTGTTACATCCGAAATCTCAGCACCTCTAACCCTAGGATATTTCTCCAGATTTGCATTCTGTATATCGAGCTGAAGCCAAATTTACCTAAAGTGAGTAAATCAGACAAGGGATTGCTACTTGTTTTGGACATTGAAGATCCTATTTCATTGCCACTTTAGGCCTGTAAGACAGTTTCAGACCACCAGGCTTTAGTTGGGAGCTCCGTGAAAATAGGAGATGGCCCACTCCAATGAATCACAGATCCCCTTACTCAGTCAGTGGACCAACAACTGGGTAATATTACCTCCATGCTAAACAAAGTATTAATTGATACAGCTGCACTTATTTCCACCACCTCTAATACCAAAAAGGACACTGAAAGACTAACTTCCAGAGTGGAGGATACTGAACTTCAGGTTAAACGACAAGCCCAAATTCTACATGATTAATTCCTCCAAGTTAGGGATCATCAATGCATGGTACTACCACCCATCGCTACCAACTGTACAGGACCGTTTTGTTACTGATCGCTGTATTCTGCTATTTGACAATGCCCATGGGGCTGCACTTGCTCTGTAGCTGTTTCCATTTGTGGCTACGTTCAATACCCTAGCTACTACATGTATAGGGCAACAGCCACTTTAGCTATTTATGTAAAATACTTCTGTGTAAGATGTGATTGTTATACTTCTGTCCTGTATCATTGTATGTATGATTTATGTTGACACGGAGCCTTTGTAAATGAGTCTATGACTCAGAGGGTTGTAATTCCTATGATATGTTTAAATAAAAAAAAAAAATCATAGCCAAATACAGTACCTACTGGCCAAGGTCGATGACCTTGAAAATAGAGGGAGAAGAAAAAACATTCAGATTGTAGGAATACCAGAAGGGGCAGAGGGCCCAGATATGATTTCCTTCTTGCAAACTTCTCTCCCACTCATGCTGAAACTGAATAACCTCTCTCCCTTGGAGCTGGAAAGGGCCCACAGGTCACTAGCCCCAAAACCTCAGCCAGGAGACCAACCTCGCCCAATCCTATGTAAATTCTCCAGGTACCCGGTTAAAGAAATGTGGCTAAAGGTGGCACGAGACCTCAGAATGCTGCAATGGGATGGGGCTCCCGTTCAGATATTCCAGGACTATTCGTATGATCTCTCCCGAGACGTGAGCCTATGGTCCAGTAAAGCAGGCCTCTATAAACTAAACCTGTCTACTTCTAAGATATCCCTCACAGCTGTGGGTGTTGTACAAAGGAGAGCAGCTTACCTTTAACTCTCTGGCTGAGGTGGAACTCTTCTTGGAGGATATCGAGGCAAATACAGGCCTCAGCGAACCCCAACTCCTCTGCCTTGTGATGAGGCCACACCCCATGGATACATCATCCCCACTGGAATGCACTCCTGGTCATGACTCTGCATCTCCCCAGGTGCCAGCTATGAGATCCATGTGGCAGATGCAACATAGGGGCAGGCAACGGAAGAAAGCATCTGGGAAACCTGGGAAGCCTTTTCCATCTTCTGTAGAGAAACCACAAAGAAATCGTTCGAGGAGCCGCAGAGGGCCCATCTGATTTCAGGGAGCATGCTCATCCACCTATTCCACGCCCTTGAAATTGTCAAACAATATGAGCCACTCGGAGATTTAGTTCCGCAGCCCTGATTTTGCTGGAAAGGAGCGCTAGCCATGAGGACGAACTCCGCCTGAGTACTGCAGACGAGATGGCTGACTGGGCTTCCCTTGAGAAGGACTGGGCAGCTGCTCCTCGGAGCCCTTGGGAAGCTGGAAGCGCCACAACCCTTTTGGAGAAGACACAGGACGGGTGAAGGTCCCAGGGCTACAAGATCATATATTTGTGCATGTGGAGGTCAGTGGTGTGGCTGAAACCCCGAGCTTCCCTAGCTTTACTGGGCATAGTGCCCCCTCTTCAACTGCGAGGTCTAGCAACCACTTTGATGAGCAAACACCGGGTTGTCCTTAACTTAATCCCAGGGATGAACCTATCCCTTCCCCCCCCCATTTTTCTCAGCTGTACCACTTGCTCTCTGCTTTGCTTAAATGCAGCTCAGAACCCGGAGAGAATGTGATGTGTAGTTAACCGGGCTGATCAGTCTCAAAAGTGCTTACAGTAGGGATTTTTCTGTTTGTTAATCCCTTCCGTTGAGGGGATGTGGCCTTTGCCTGGGCCATAAGGAAGTTTAGCAACTGCAGTATTAGCAGCGGTTGGTTCCCCCTCCATTCAGGTTCTCCCCCAACCATCGGGCCTTGCATTTTCAGCCGGGGGTATTGACCGAGATCTCTTCCAGGAGCCCCTAACAGGTTGTTCCTTAACCCTGATGTTTTCTGGCCCTCGAGGCCACTCCTAGAATTCAAGGCATTTGCCTTATACACGTAAGATACTCTGCCATTCAGGGGATAGCTCCCATGAGAGGTAGAGTAAGAGGGCCCAGGAATGACAGTTGTAAGCAGAATCTCACCACATGAGATATGTTAGCGGCTTGCTAGGCTGGGGCCCAATAGGGTTTCATAAGGTTTAATGAGTATTAATTCTTGTTAGAGTGGACACTGTTTGTTTTAAGATGCCACTACATTTCATATAGTGTTTGGACCATATTCGCTGTGCCTCCCGTTTCCGAATTTAAGCGAGGACACTGTATGCTTACAAAGTCATTCTGGGGGCATTGATATAGCAGTGATGACACCATGTTGATAGAGAGGGACAATGCATTTCTGTTGAACTGGACTTACCATCCTGTTGTGGTATATACATCTATACCAAATTACAGGTAGTCTGCAACTCGCCTTAAAACTAACTATATACTGGTTCCTTTCTTCCACAATCACTGGCTCAAGCTAGGTTAGGTGACTGGGGTGCAGACTACTTCATGATATGGAGAGCTGGCACCCCCACATTGTTTTTAATGGTTAGGGATGCACATTTTGTGCTGACCACATTGTGTGGCCTGGATCCCACCCTTTATTTGCACTCCCCACCCCTGGATAGTCTTGGACCATTGGGAGTTGTTGGACTGTCTCCCGTGTCCTTGGTCGGAAATAGACTACACCCCCTTCAATACCCTCGTGAGGCATCGCAGCTTAATCAAGGTTCTGACTATGTACTCAGTCCGCTGACCTGTCTTTCAGCTGAGGTTTCATTCTCTCACTTACCTAATCTGACCTCCTAGGTTGTGCTTGTACTCTGGTTGCGTCTGGAACATATCAGGGTGGCATATAGGTTTCTTTTTCTCTTCACTGTCCTACCAGGTAAGCCGACAGTTACAAAAATGATTTCAGAGTCCACTAGGACTTATGGTTGGCGCCTAATGGCCAAGCTTAGGGCTGCTGTTCTACTCAGTTTAAGGTGGGAACCCTTATTTAGGTATCGGAGTATATATGTTAGAATGCAGCTAACACTCGGGTTGGCCTTAGTGTTTGATTATAGATGTTGGCACGCAGATTGGAAACATTCCGACAATGGCTAAGCTTTCGGATATCACAACCACTACTTAGAATGTTAGGGGCTTGAATTCTCCCATAAAAAGAAAAGCGGTACTATCTCGGTTGAAGAAGTTGGGCACCCAAGTCGCCTTTTTACAGGAGACTAAATTATGCTCCAGAGAAGCTGCGAAGGTCGTGAGGGACGGGGTGGGCACCAAAGCTCACTGCATGGCCAAATCAGCCAAACGGGGTGTTTCCATTCTGTTGCATAAATCGCTAAAGTGGCAGTCTAAAGAGGTCTATAGAGAGGGAGATGGTAGGTGGATCATTATGAAGGTAATTACTCCCTCAGGCCCCCTGATCCTGGCAAATATTTATGGTCCAAATGAAGACTCTCCAGAATTTTTTCATTCCATTTCTCAAAAACTCATGGATATATTGTATGACAATCCGGACTTGCTCATGGGAGGGGACTATAATTTGGTACTAGATAACCTCCTGGATAGGTCCAATGCCAGACCGGAGCCCCACTGCAAGATCTTATCTCTCTGCACCAGTTGTCTGATGTGTGGAGGGTCCTAACCCCTCAGTAAAAGATTTCACCTTTTTCTCTGCACCACGTCAAATGGCAAGTAGATTAGATTTTTGTCTCACTTCTCCTAACCTGTCCACGGCCACCTCTGGGGTAGATATCTCCCAAATCTATCTTTCAGACCATGCCCCTGTTTACCTTACCTCCATACCTGCTCTGTGTACCTCCAAATCACTATTATGGAGGTTAGCTCCACATCTCCTAGCTGATAAAGACTTCACCCTGTGGCCTCGGATGCCTACTGAGGAATTTTTCCAAAATAATCCCCCTTCCTCTACCTCTGCTGCAAACACATGGGAGGCCTACAAGGCCACCATTAGGGGAGGAATCATTAGCTTCGCCTCACATAGACAGAAGATGAGAGACCAGGAACTTAGACAGTTAGAGAACACGTTAAAAAATATGGAGACTAAATATAAAGCGAAGCCCTCATTACTTAAGACACTGTCAGTTATAACCGCCCTGGCTGCCATTCGATTAAAAATCAACATGCTGTTAAACAGGAAGGCGGAGCTCTGTATCCATAGAGCCCAACACTGATATCAAGCTGAGGGAGAAAAGGCTAGCAAGCTGTTGGCCTACAGACTAAAACAAAGACAAGCTGAAAGAACTATCATCCGCCTAAGGAAAGGAAGCTCTCACTGAATACCTCTTCAATTAATAATATTATGACCGAGTTCTATAAAACATTCTACTCTTCCCATGGGTGCTGGGATGAAAAACCATACACTCAATTTATAGAATCATTACCTCACTAAACTTTCTGACTCACAGAAAGAAACTTTGACTAACCCATCATGGAGGACGAAATTGGCAGGCCACCAGCAAAGATGGCCCTCATAAGGCTCCTGGGGACGGGTTTTCAGTGGATTTTACAGACTGATTCAACCCTTGATTACAGCCCTTTGACTAACATGCTGAACGAGCCCATTCGTGTGGGCAGCTTCCTCCTACTTTATCTGAGGCCACAATTACGTGCTTCTGAAAGAGGGTAAAGATCTCTCCCTCCCACGTACCTATAGGCCCATATCGTTAATCAATGCAGACACCCAACATTTTGGCCAAGGTCCTGACTACCAGATTGGAGGAATTTCTACCAGAGATTATCCGCCCCTCTCAGGTGAGGTTTGTAAAGGGCAGAATCAGCTTGGACCATATCCGGGCTCTAGTACCTTTAAAGCAGATAGCGGCTTCACTCCCCACCCCGGCAGCATCAGTCACAATTGATTTTGAGAAGGCATTTGACTCAGTAGGCTGGGAATATCTACTTACAGTCCTGAATACCTTCAACGTAGGCCCGTATTTTAACATCTGGATAAAAACCCTCTACGCCTGCCCTATGGCCAGTGTCCTCAATAACAATGCCCTTTCGGACCCCTTTCACCTGCAGAGAGAGACCAGACAAGGATGCCCACTGTCCCCCTTACTTTTTGTTTTAGCTATCAAACCCCTCGTGGCTGCACTTACAAAATCATCCACATATATATGGAATTCAGGTCAAAGATAAATGCTATACCACTAAGTTGTATGCAGACGATTGCTTGATCCTGGCCTGAGATTTACCACGCAGCCTTCCACACATCCTGTGTACACTACAAACATTCGGAGAACTTTCAGGCTTGAACATTAATGTGGCAAAGTCTGAAATCCTTCCCCTTAATGCTCTCACCTCGTCAGTTGGTGTGGTAACCCGGGGTTTAGCTTGGGCAAAATCGGAAATACAGTACCTGGGCATTCAACTTACTCCCAAATTTTCGACCCTAATGGACATAAACTTTAAACCCCTAGTGGCTAAACTTCAAACTGCCATAAACAGATGGGCACACTTGCTCTCTCCTTGGCGGGCAAGATCGCTGTGTATTAAAATGCTGCTTATCCCCTAGAGTATACCATTTGCTATCTCACATCCCCTTTCTTCTACCCGACACATGGAACCAAAAGTTGAACACCCTGATTAACTCCTTTCTATGGGGTTCAACCAGGTCTAGATATAGTAGAGCTAAGCTGAGGGCTCAAACCTGAGAGGAGGATGGAACTACCCGACTTCTCCCAGTACTCCATAGCATTTATTGTAGCCAAGTCATTAAAGGAGGAAGACTCCTGTTGCCCCCCTCACCCTCCAGCATTGTCCCAAATTGAAAAAGACCTTATGAAGGGTCCTTCGATTTCCACTCTTGCGTCTTATTCCCTCCCAAAGCCTCACAAGGTCTAGCTTTCCATCCAGCAAGCTCATCAGGCCTGGCAGAAACTGGGGCTCAAATCCTCTCGATGTCTCGACTTGTTGATATACACCCCACTCTGGCACAGTCCCAGCCTCTGTATTAATAACTCCCCCTTGAACTGGGTGGCCTAGGTCTCTAAAGGGATTCTTTACATTGGGGATCTGAGAACCCTGGGACATTCCGATATGGACTCATTTCAAGGTTTGCAAACCAGGTTGGCCTGCCCATAGTGACTTTTGAAATACCTTCAGATGAGAAGACTTTATCAGTCTTGGGTTAAGAAAAGTTGCACCTGTGTCACTTGTAAAAAATGCAAAACTGCTAGACCTTCTCCCTTTTCCGATTATGGAGTGGATTAAGCATCCCAAAGGTAGGGCTGGTCTCATACAGAGGTTACTAAGAGATAGTGCTCCTAACCCCTCCTTGCCAGCTAAGGTCAAGTGGGCTACTATGTTAGAGACCTCCATTACGGATCTACTATGACGACGGTGCTGGCTGAGAACTCATCAGGCCTGCTTCATCCCCCAAAGTCTCCTCTTACAGAGTAACATAATGCACCTCTGGTATCACACCCCGTCCAAGCTAAATAAGATGGATCTTCTTCCCACAGATTGCTGTTGGAGGTGTGAGGCCCCAGAGGCAGATCTGCTTCACATCCTGTGGTCATGTATCCCTCTGAAGCCCTACTGAGAGGCAATAATACAACATTGCTCTGTCATCTTAAAGACGCCCCTTCCTGCAGACCCTGGTCTATGGCTACTGGGCCTAGTGCCTGAGACACTCACCCTCTCCAAAGCTTCTACGTTGTGGCTCATATAGGCCTCGGTAAAATGTAAATGACTCATTATATGATATTGGAGAACCCTAGAGGTCCCATGTATTGCAGGGTGGCTCGGTGCCTTAGAAAAGATGGCCACCTTGACCAGGATTTCATGCTTTAAAAACCAATATTTAAACAAGTTTGATGATATATGGATCCCTTATTCTACCTACATAGACTCCGCTAATCATGCCTTACCACCCCAGATACTTGAAGGACAAACTGAGACCTCCTTTATTTTCCTAGTAGAAATGGTTGGTGGATTGTTAAACAATGTTAATGCTTTTCTCTTCATAGCTATCATGAGTGCTCTACTTCCGGATGTGTATAAGGGTTCCCCCCAATACCAGTTTCTACACCTTATGTGAAGAAGCTCATTCACACTTGTTTCCGACCAGGGGTGGACTGGCAGGGTCACAGGCCAGGGTGCTACCCAAGGAGGACAGGCCACTTTCACTTGAACTGTCAGACACCTTCCTACATGAAACATAATTATTGCAGTACAGGATGCCGCCATACAACACTTTATTTTGGCAGAGCTTCAGCAGAGACACAAAGAGGGAAAGTGATGCACATTTTTGATGGCTTTTATGACGGTTACCCACCTGACAGCGACATTTTGACAGCGAGGTCCCCTTCAGCGACTACATCGCCATGCCACTGTAGGGAACCTGCTGGAACCTGGCGCTGTCTGTCGGGGGTCCTGCACCCCCCCAAATCAGCTCCGACTCAGAGTTGATAATCCTAAGTGGGGGGGGGTGTGGGGTCACAGCCCCCCGTTTGGGGAGTTGGGGGCCAGTTTCGCTGTCGAGGCATTCGACAAAAATTTAGTTGAACACTCGTGGATCCCTTTTATGACTGGGAGAGGTAGCAGAGATAGCATACAAACCAACAAGTTACTGTAAAATGGATTTCATTTCTTTCCGATCCATTGTGAAGATTGATTCATCTGAGTGGGACTGCATCACAATCTGCGATGCAATGCAGACTATTTAATACACTGCTTCCCTCTATGCCTGTACAAGCCTCTCTTGAAGCTGCCCACTGTCTTCAATGAGACATCTTACTTCCAGCAGTGGCACTCCAAGTTACCTCCACCCTCTCCTTGAAGAAGTGCTTACTGGCCTCCCTCTTAAAACCAGCCCTCCCGCCAACCCGGCTGTGACCCTTCTTGTTATGGTTACCACTCAGCTTAAAGAGATCATCCTTATCAGGACTAGAAATTAATTTTAAAAATTGGTGTTCGACATGGAATACCATTATCAAAGATTAGGTATTCTGTCTTGAAAACTGGTATACAGACCCAATTTTTGGTATACCATGCCGTCACTGTTGTAAGAAGCATGCGGTTTTAAGCCTGTTTGCAGTATTGCTAAATAAAAAAAACAAAACTTAAAAGGATAGGCTTTGAGTGTCTGTCTGGGAAGAGTGGGGGGAAAAAAGAATCACACATGCAATAATCACTACACACAACACTGTTACCTCACCCCAGCAGTGTTGTGCATGATTGTTAAAGTCGGTGCTGGAACATTGCACATGCCTGTGTTCTACTCCTCCCAACAACCCCAGTCCCCAAATCAGAAACCCAGAGAGGCTTTTCAACCTCAAAAACTATACATTTTATTACCAACATTTAACAACATCAACTGATGTCTTCGACTATAAGATAAAGGAGTCTGGAGCAGCGCAGTGTCATTTGACCAGCTTGGTGTTACTCCACACTCCACAGCGTGGAGTTGCACCATGGAGTCACATCAATCAGGTCAAATGATGCGGTGCTGCTCCCGTCTCTTTTACCTTACAGCCGAAGACGTCGGAGTTGCTGTTATTAAATGTTGGCAACAAAATAGTTTTTGAGACTGAAAAACCTCTCGAAGTTTACACACACCTGAGGGGTTAGATGCTACATAGCATCTAACACTGAGGGTGTGTGTAAACTTCTCATTACTCACCCCAGGGTTCAAAATTAGCACCAACCCACGAGCCAAATGCTGGTAGATCCTTTAACTATCCCTGCAGGCTTGTACTGGATAAGGTTACATTTCAATAAGAGAAGGAAGATTGTTTAACCAGTAGTAGCACACTAAGTCGAGCTTGTTTCAGATGCGACCTTGGAGCACAAGGAAGTTAAGGACTTGCTCAGGATCACACAGTATGCACTAGGCAGCTGTGGGATTCAAACCCAGTCTCCAGATCTGCAGCTCAGAGCTTTAACCCACTATGCTATACTGCCCCAATAAGCACACCAGTTGAGCTGTGGAAAGTCTGTGGGCTAGTGGATTTTCCCAGTCAGTAGCCCTGCTGGCTAGTGGCTGCTGAACTTAATTTTGACCCCTGACACCCCGACCCATACTTTATTCTATATATAAACATATCTCTAAGTGCATTCTATGCTTATTGATGTAATGTTTTGCATGATTAGTTAAGTACCGCAAGTACTTGACTTTGATGTGGTAAAAAAATTACATCCATGTTAGACATCTCCTCTCATTTTAACCAAAGTTGCAAAATGTAATAAAAACTAACCGGCAACAGGAGAATATAAATGTGTGCATTACGAGCAGGATAAAATGCAGAACTCGGAAGACCTGTGCTTTTGTACTGTTACTCCCATTGCCGCAGTGCTTCTTTGACACTGGGCCTGATAACATAGGATTGCAACTAGACAAGCATACAGTCTAAAAATTTTATAATTCTGATTCCTAATTGTGTGGGCACTCAACCCCATTTCTATGTCTGCATATCAAGAGTTATGCTGCTATATTGCTAATGGAGGAGAGAATACAGGGAATGGTATGACTGGATGCAGAATGTATCACATATTTGCTTGAAGCACATAATCAGAACCCATGAATCTGGGCACTTCCTCCCTCTGTCTCCTTTTAGATAGATACATCTCCTCCCCCGCCACAGACCCACCAGATCCTTCCTCTTAGTACTGTTTTATTAACAACCGCCACACCCTTTGCCATTTCTTTTCTTACCTCTGTACTTCCTGTTTCCTTTGTCTAGCCCCTTCATCCCGATCACCAAAAGTGGCCCTCTCCTCCCATTACTATTTTCTGACCAACATGTCCAGTGATCACCTGCTGGACCCAGCTGCTAAAGGATGTGGCTGGTGCTCAAAAGTGAAGAGAGGTCAACATAACTGATTTTCTTGGCACTGGATCACACACATATAAAGGTCTTGCTGCCTGACCCAGAAATCATATGCGCATGGCATAATGCCCTGCCTGAATATTGTATCCTAATGTAGGAATCAGTCAATACTGTGAACCATTGAAAAGGAAGCCCATTGAGCCATTACTTCTTTACAAGGTGTCGAGAATGTGTGCGTAATGAACCCAATTTGCAGTTGACAGTACAATTACTTATGTATTAAAGAAATTGTACACTCATGTGACATCTGACATAAATGAATCAGTGCTCATAAATATGGACCCTGTTGTGGGGGTGCTGGGACTCAGACTGTGGACATTATCTGTACCAAGCTCATTATTCCTACTTCTCAGTTATACTGCCAGCCCTGATTTAATATACTGCACACTTGGGTCTCAAGTACAAAACAAGCATTAAGATCAATCAATCAATCAATTAAAATCAATCAATCAATTCTGTATTTTACCAGGCAGAACACCATTGAGGTAAATGAGTTTACCGCAATGGTATTCTGCCTGGTAAAATAAAGAATTGATTGATTGATTTTAATGCTTGTTTTGTCCTTGGGATCCAATGGTGCAGTATATGGTATTAAATCAGGGCTGGCAGTATAGCTGAGAAGTTGGAGTAATGAGCTATGAATGAGCTTGGTACATACAGAAAACCTGGGTTTGATTCCCACAACCTCCACTTGCATACTGTGTGACTGATATGTCAGCTTGGGCTCCTGTACCAAAACCTCTGTGGCAGTTGATCATCCTTTAAATAATGTCCACTGACCGAGACTCTACACCCCCCCCCCACACCACCAAAGCAGGGTCTCTGTTTATGAGTACGGATGCATTTTATTTTGTATTTTGATATAATGTGGCCATTTTATGTTTCTATAAGGCGTGAGTTGGGGCGGAGGAAAGCTAAAATAAAACTGCTATATCCTTTAGCAAGAATATAGTTTATTTACCTAGGGTAGCCCAGCTGACATGTAACACCTTGTCTCTGCCCATTTTTGTAGCTGGGTGGACTGACATGCTGGATTCTGGAAAGGTTCAATGACTTGTTGCTCATGCCAGCACACACAGAGTATTGTTACGTTTAAACTAAGTCCTAACATTGGTGCTGTAAAATCTGTGGTGCCTTTGCAAAGTCATTGATCCATTCACCTGACACTTGTATAATACACACCCACAGAACAAAAGAATTAACAGTAGATGCCACAGGCAGCCTACATATAAATTGTGATGATCTAGGAAACCCTGCCTGCCTGGTCCCACAGCTCGGATGGCATCCCCCAACCGACCCCCAGGCCCCAGCCTGTTGGCTCTTGAGTCCTGACTTCTGCCTGCCAGCAGTGATGTTTCCTCCTGCCCCCAGGCCTCAACGCGTGGATTGTTCATCCCTGAGTTGGACTACTGGACTGATTCCCACCAAGCCACCATCCCCTCCCCGATTGTGGAGGTCGAACACCAAGAGGAAGATACAGCAAATGGAGATGTCTGGAGCATAATAAATACTACATTACAATTCATTTACATTCACTCTCAAGGAATCCAGTAGGACTGGGCCACAGCCCCTGCTGGTGTTGGTGGCATTTTTTTCCCCCCACTTCAGATGATTACCCCCTCCAGGACAGCCCGTTCCGTAGCACCCCAGCTAGTACCATTTTGATTCCCGGCCGACCTGTGTGGTCCCGACATAGCACCACCATGACCAGACAGTCATCATTAGAACTGGAAAAGCCTTTAAGGCAAGGTCATCAGAGGAATAAAATAAATACACATTTCAAAATAAATTAATTTACTTTACCTACATCAGGGCAGGCACGCACAGACTCGGCACACTCCAATCCTCCTCAATGAATGATGGTCTTGTTTTAAGAATGTCAGCAGCTCAGTGTACCATCAGACACACTCACTCTGACCCACCCACCCGTATACGCGATGAAAAATTATTTATTATTTGCCGACATCGTTGGATTGTTGACTGGTGCAGCCCATGCCCCTGCCAATAATAACTAGTGCCAAGTAACGATCACAGAAGGAAACCACGGCCAACACACATTCTCTGACTCCAGGTGCAGACTGCAGTGTAGTGGTAGTGAGCACAAACACTCGACCTGGACCTCCTGTCTCCATCTCCGCTCAAAAAATGGTGCTTGGGTGCCAATCAAAATAACACCTTCTTCTTCTCCCCTCTTCGCAGCCAGAGCAGAGCACATCTAGATCTGGGCATGATGGGACAGTGAGCAGCGTGCGCAGCTAGTAACCCCCACCCCCGTGTCTGATGTTATTGGCTGCATTGTGGCTGTGGCTGGGAATGGAAGCAAGTGAATAGTTAATCGGCTTAGTGCTGCATTGGAGGGTGCGGGCCCTTTGATTTATTTTTGGACTTCCGTTCCGGCCCTGATGTCTGTGACAAACCCCCCCCAGAAAAAAATGAACTTGACTCTGGCAATCATGGCAATGGCAACTGGTGTTAAGCATAGAAAAAAAAACAAGCAAAGCAGTACACACAAGCCACATGCTGAAAGGCCAGGGACAGTCCAGGATGCAATTAGCATCCCAAGCACCCTGACCAGTCTGCCCCTGTTTCTGCCTTTTTGAAGTGAGTAAGTACTTTCTCTTTAGATTTTTCTTATTATGTTTATAGCAGGGTTAACCAGGTTTAAGGACACCCTGCAGTGGCTATTTCGATAACTTATGTGTGTTACTTGTAGACATGCATGTTGTGAGATTTTCGCCTGGAGTTTTGGCTGTTTGTATTAAGTGGTAAGGTTGTAAACCACATTGTCAGCCATTTGGATTAATGGTTTAACATCTGCAATAATCTGAAATCTGCTAATAAGAAGATTAACTGCAAAAAAAACAAAACAATAGATGTTCATGCTTTGAAAGCTTGACTAAACTACACATACCTATTGCTATTTAGAGGATGGGAGTCAGCTGGAACTGTTCATTTTTTTTCTATATACATTTTATGCCCCATCCCCCATTTTCACCCCCGTCACATGCGTGTGTGGAGGCAAGAACATGCTGCAGCTCCAAGGCACCCTTCCGCTACTTGCCGCTCCTGCCCACCTATGCTGCCCGGTGGACCTCCACCTGAGGACAGTGGAACTACGGGTGGGGGGATGACAGAGATCCTCCCTGGGAGAGAACAGCTGCCAATAAAGCTGCTCAGTCCTGCTCCCTCCACCCCCAGCCAACTCCCTGATGACCTTGGCTCATTTCAGAACCCAAGTCACTGGTGTGACGGGAGGTAAGGTGTCCAGTGCCTCAGCCCCCTACACCACCGGGCCAGCTTTGGGATTGTTAATTTTAACTTACAGTCTGGGGCTTGCATTTCAGAGCATCTTGGACACTAGGTAGAGGGCATATGATGTCATGACATGAGTGGTATCATTTATTTATTTATTTCAAAAGTTTCACCAGGAAAGACATACTGAACCGATAACTCATTTCCAGATGTGTCCTGGGGGAAAGGAGATGAGGAAAATGACATACAATACAATAAAACAGGAGCATAATCAACAATATAAAAGATAATGTGCATAAGGAACAAATTGAGACCTGGTGGTGAGTGTAATACATTTCAAGTACAGAACAGTGTAATGGAACAAGGGAAACTATTTGGTGGGGAGTGAAAAAGTAAGCTTTAGAGGAAGAGGGTCATGGACAGCAGCAGGAAGGAGAAAAAAAGTAATGAAGAAGAGACTTTAAGAAGAAAGCAGAAGAAACAGAGTTAACTGATGGGAGAAGCGAGGACCAGCGCTTAGAGAATCAATGTGAGGAAGCAGATTGACCAGCGGTAGTTTTTTAGAAGGAATAAAGAGGGAATGAGTAGTACTACTGTGGAGAGGGTAGCTGGAATCAGGGCAGAGGATAGGAGGGATATAAGGTAGGATGCACCAAACCAGAATTTAGAAATAAAGGAAACACACTTGGAAAGGTGCCTGGCATCAAGAGAGGGGAGAGAAAGGGCAGAGTGGAGTGAACAGTGGTGGATACGAGAGGAACAGTCTAAAGCAAAACAATAGAGAGAGTGAAAAAGGGGTCCAGTTTGGAAAGGGAGGATTTGGGTGCAGCACTATAGACCATGTCACCATAATCAAATATAGGGAGAACTGTCTTTTAAACAATTTCACAGTGGACAGGAAGTGGGATACTTGCCTTGTTCCTGTACAGTGCACCAAGCTTGGGGTGAAGCTTTTGGTGAATGGCATCAATAAGAACTGAGAAATCAAGACGACAGTCAAGACAGATTCTGAGGTACTTAAAAGAGGATATAGCCTCAATCATAGCACCATCCAGGGTGTGAAATACAGTGAGAAAGGTGAGTCTGAAAAGCCTCTGATGGGTAAAAAAGTCATAGAAACTGTAATTTTAGCATTGAGGGTTAACTGGTTAGACTGGAACCAGCGTGATATTGTCAAAATCCAGCTGCAGTTGTGAGGTTAGATCACAGGAAGAGTTGCAAGATGCAAAAAGTACTGTATCATCACAATACATATGAATGAATGCAGAAGAACAGACAGATGGGAAGTCATTCAAGAATATGGAAAAGAGAACAGGATGAAGAACAGACCCTTGAGGGGCAATCGAGAAGATAGGGAGCGGATGTAAGGCCCTCACCCCTGCCTTTTTGCAAATGACAGGTGGTATGCTGTTGAAGCTGGCAGCAGTACCTGGTGGGGACTGGGTTCAGGGAGGACTAGGTTACTCATCACAAGGGGCCTAGGTTTGGCTACTCTGCACAGGGGCACCCAAGTAAATCTGAACACAGGAAGCAATAACTGTAATGTCCAGTACCAGGAATGGGATTCTAAAGTGTGGCTTTTATTCACATCCAAACTGAACAAACAAAGCATAGACGGACCCCCACGGGGCTACATTCCTGGTAATGCAGATAAGAGATACAGAACACTTCTTCAACATTTCAGCCCTCAGGCTCTGAACCCACCAGGCACACAGTCTGGACTTGCACGCTGCTTTGGGTACACAGCCCGATTTGTACACTATTTGGGTTTTTCCTGGCCCGGCTCCCCTGCCGGCCACCTGATCTCGGTCCATATGGCAGTGGACCACATTTTCTGTTGGTGGCTCCCCAAACCACCTTAGAGCCTTCGACTCCTTAAGGGAAATTTCCTTTCAATCCCACGTCTGGGTACTTCCCTCAGCACTGGCCAAGTGCCTGTGGCAAAGTAGAAATCCATAGAGCAAATCTGTAAAGGTGGACCTGGTTACTAAAGATGGGGGGTCTCCCACCTCCAGCTCCCACAATCCATACCTGGCCATTTCTCTGGACATTAAACAACTCTTTAGAAAGCTTGGCAATGTAGATTAAAGGGTAAACGTATAGCACATCTCCTCTACATCTCTTGGCTTTCCCCTTGTGCTGGACTTGAACATACTTTTACTTTGGCTAAGCCTATTCCTGTAGGCCTCCCACTAATTCAGCAGTCCAATCCCCACTTTAACACAGTTCAAGTGAAACATAGGCCCTTTGACAAGAGCAGAACTCACCCTTTGGTTGCAGGTGCCCCACAGGCAAATCTTGACATCTTCTTGTGCCACAACCCACTTGGAAAAATAAGGCAGCTTCTTCTCTAGCAGGAACCAGAGGGTTGCCCCTGGAATAACAGGCAAACCTTCCACCCCCATCCCCTGAGGGATGGGGCACAGAGACTAGTAACAGCGGTCTCCACCACTTCAAGAACAGCTTACAAGTCGTGGCCAAAAATATTGGTGCCCTTGCAGTTTTTTCTAATAATGCACTATTCCTTCCAGAAAATTGTTGAAATTAAAAAATATTTTGGTATCCACATATGTATTTCTTTGGTTTGCAGTGGAATAAAACACAAAAAGCAGAAAAATATACTAAGTCTTAGCTTATTCCACACAGAAATCCTTAAATGGCCCGGACAAAATTATTGGCACCTTTTAGAAGTAGTTAGAAATAATTAGATTTCAAGCAGGTGATTCTCCTTCACTTTGGAATTGAACTCACCTGTGGTGAGTTGCAGGTGCCTGCAATATAAAAATCACTCATTCAACCAGTTTGAATAGAGAAAAGGACTCATACTCCTGTTTTGTGTCACTGTGTGTACCGCAGTGAGCATGGAGAAAAGAAAGAAAGCCAGAGAATTGTCTGAGGAGGTCAGACAGAAGATTGTAGCCAAGCATGGACAATCTCAAGGCTACAAATCAATCTCCAGAGACCTTGATGTTCCTGTTTCCACTGTACATAATGTTATCAGGATGTTTAAGGCCCATAGCACTGTAGCCAACCTCCCTGGACATGGCTGCAAGAGAAAACTTGATCGAAGATTGCAGCGCAGGATTGTTCGAATGGTGAGAAAGCACCTCGATCAACTGCCAAACAGATTCAAGCTGACCTTCAGACACAAAGGTACGACAAGTTTCAACTCGCACCATCCATCGCCAACTCAATGAAAGGTGTTATATGGTAGGAGGCCCAGGAGGATCCCACTTGAGAGAGAGAGACATAGGAAAGCCCGACTGGGGTTTGCCAAACATACCTGAACAAGCCAAAATCCTTCTGGGAGAATGTCTTGTGGACAGATGATACCAAATTAGAGCTTTTGGTAAAGCACATCATCTCTATGTTTACAAAAACAAAATGAAGCCTTCAAAGAAAAGAACACCTTCCTACAGTCAAACATGGAGGAGGTTCAGTGATGTTTGGGTTGCTGTGCTGCCTCTGGCACTGGGTGCCTTGAACGTGTACATGGCATCATGAAATCTGAGATTACCAGGCCATTTTGGAACACAATGTTGAACCCAGTGTCAGAAAGCTGGGTCTCCGTCGAAGGTCATGGGTCTTCCAGCAGGACAATGACCCCAAACACACTTCAGAAAGCACCCAGGAATGGTTCAAGACAAGATGCTGGACTGTTCTGATGTGGCCAGCAATGAGTCCAGATCTAAATCCCATTGAAAGTCTGTGGAGAGATCTGAAAACAGCAGTTGGGAGATGGCACCCTTCAAATCTGGGAGAACTGGAGCAGTTTGCACAAGAAGAGTGGCCAAACTGCCAGTAAGAGGTGCAGATAGCTCATCCATGGCTATAGGAAGCGGTTGATTGCAGTTATTTTGACCAAAAGGCTGTGCTACCAAATATTAAGTCTAGGGTGTCAATAATTTTGTCAATGCTATTTCTTTTCATTTTGTGATTTAAAATATATATTAAATTCTGAATCAAAAACAAAGGTTCTGTAATATTAACAGAGAAATAAAGAATTGTGGAAACCAAATACTGTTGTTAATTTCAACTTATGTTAAGAGGAAATTGTGAGTTATTTGAAAAAAGTGCAAAGGTGCCAATATTTTTGGCCACGACTGTACTGTGTTCCTCTTTAGGCGGAAACACACACCTTTCCCTAAAAGTAGCTCTATATCAGAGCTTAGGCTCCAAGAGCCTGTGCACAGACTGCTGTGCTCCTCTCTTCTTCACTGCTCACACACAACTGCTGCTCACTGTTCAAAAACTCCCAACATTCTAATCTAACTCCCTTCTGCAGATTCCAATGTGGCTCATGCAGCTGCGATAGTTATATGGTGATATCATCCCTCAGTCTCAGCTGAGACTGAGGACAGAGTGAGACTATGTGAAGTAAGCATTAAGCCACGATGAAGGTGGCATCTAATGCTGGATTGATGCATGGGGGGGGCGGGGGCCACCACCTGTCCCCCCCATGCATCAATCACATTAGATGCCACCGACGGAGTGGCTTAATGCGCTTGTAACATGGGCCGAGGGTCGGTGGAGGCATCTGGAGGGGGCCCAGTCTGAGAGATGGACAATGAGAGACGGAGGGGCTGCGACAGTTGTCAAGCTGTACTTCGCTGTCACACTACGGTGTATAGCACTAAATACGTACAGATGCGGTCATTAGCTGTTGTCCCTAGAGCCGCGCGGCTCGCTGCAGCCATCATCACTGTCCCAGTTCTGTCCACTTCGGTGCGGGTATTCTCGTCATACCCGCCCCGGGAGGTCTCCGGTGAAGGGTTCAAGCACCGCGAGGAGGATTCCACTCGCGCTGTGCATGCCGGGGGGCTTCACTTCCTGCTGCCTCCCGCACACTGCTCCGCTGCTGCGCTGCACCAGCTCGGCTGTCCCTGCTGCTCCTGGGTCTGCCCTGCACTCACACTGGCGAGCTGCTGCCTCTCGTGGATGTCCGCCGCGAGTTCTGGTCCCCCTTGCCCGTTTCCGCCTTCGGATGCCTAGTGGGGCTGGTGCTCCTCTCGCTACTCAGCTCACTCGGCCACAGGATCCAGTGCTGCTAACCTCGGGGTCTGGCTGCTCGTGGTACTGCCTCAGCAGGCACAGCATATAACATAGGTTAATGCCCGCTCCATCTGAGGTCCCATGATGCTGTTTCTCCTATCGGTGCTGCCGATTTGCGCTGTGGGATTAATGCCATGTTACAAATCCATTTAACTGGAATTTCACAAGCTGCCTTCCCTGCCTACCACTAGGTCTTACTGGGATTCTAGTAACCCTGGGTAACAGGGGGGTTACACTCACCCTGGGCCAGGAAAATGACTGTCCACAGTCATTATTTACCCGGCTTAGGCCATCCCACCCTATGTGCTACCCATGGAGGGGGTGATCAGGCCCCTCCTACCATGTGTGAGCACAGGCAGACAACACTAAGGGCCTAGAGGCCTTAGCTGACATATCAGCCTCTACTCTACCCACTTACTATGGGTGCCTAGTGGATCTGGTAGAACTGTCCAGAGCATAGCCCTAATAGCTCAGCACTGCAGTCCCTACAGCCGCTCAGGACCACAGCCTGTCTATCCCCCCCTAGCCCTCTAGGGAAAATTTGTCTGCCTCTAACTTAACACCCCAAAACAAAAACAACTCAGGGACCTCCCCGACCTTGGGCACCCTGCAACCACACACCAAGAAACTAATACCATCTATTACATTACATTACTGCCTCCTACCCCCACAACCACACCTGTGGAAGGAAAGGGTTACTACAGTAACAACAACAACAGTACTTTAAACGCTACACACTAAAGTACTATTGAGGAACTCCGATGAGCCCCTCCTCCTTTTCTTGTCTTCTCTTCTATCTTCTTCAGGACCACCTGCAAGAAAAAAGAAAGACAACACACACTCCTAATCTGCATACACAGTCTACCTAACCCCTGCCATCAAGACACTGGAGAATCCCAAAAATAATTTTTTTTTTTAGAAAAGGTTGAACAACAGTATATACACTAGAAAACAGTAGAAAAACAATTACATTATTTACAATACATATTTGAGGGATGGAGTGCCCTAAAAGTCCCATCTAGTGACCACGGTGCCCGAAGGCTAGTCCATTAAAGAGTCTGTCCCTGGGCCAAGCCCGGTAAAGCACAGTTCTAGCAGGCCAAAGTGCCGAAGGGGAGAGTCTTTGAGGACAGTTCACACATTCTGGAGTCTGCTAGTGTAGGGTGTGTACTGCAATGTCATAAGGATAGAAATGTTTGGACTTACCAGCCCCTTGTAGAATGAAAAATCGGCACCAACCTGCTCCTCAGCCGAAGACTCTTCCTGGCAGCATTCTTCCAATACAGCTGGGCGGACATCTTCTGGGAGCTACAGGAGGGCACATCTGGGAACTGCTGGACTGATGTCATCTCTGGAGATGGAACCTTAGAACAGGAACAAAAAGGAAAACAGCTGGTCTGATGCCATCCGATTACCAGGCGATGGATCAGGATACAGCTTGGCTGGTGTCCTCTCTGGATCTGAAGTCATCTGGTGGGCCAGTCGATGGATTCTGGAAAGTCAGTACACTGAAGAACTGATGAATGTGGGGCACCTGAGTCCTGGATGTCCATACTGGCGGAACAGCAAAGGCACTGCAATGGTTTGTGTGGCAGTATTGACTACAACTGCTCTGCTTTCCATCTGGTAGACATGGGCACATTTGCAGGGAGGTCCTTGCATTGAGGCCAATAGTACAGGGGATCAGGAGCTTGAATTATCACCCCATCTGGGTGCACATAATTCACACTGTGGAAGGTTTCACATCCCTCTCCATCCACTATTCGAACAGTGTCCATAAACAGTGTCCTGCCTCTTTTCCACTGGGTGTATTTTTCATGAAACAGTCTGTTTCTGACATGCTTGTTTGCACCAGGATGCACACATTTCATTGCTTCGGCCCAGATCCAGGATTTCCTGCTGTTCTCAATCTGCTCCCAGACTCTCTGAGGAAAGGTAGGAAAGGACATCCCATAGATTTCATTCGCTTTCCTACGAACCAGTCTCTCCTCTTTACTAACTTTGGTCAACCTGAGACTGCTGGTCTGGCTTGGGGGCGGCCAGTCCTGGTTCTGCCAGCTACACATTCTCAATGAGATGAAAAACGGATCCCTGACTTTTTCTTCTTCTTGCACAGCCAGGGCAGTGGCATCACTACTCTCTTCCATGCATTCTTCTGAGGCAAGAGCTTGAGGCTGTGTACCCGTTCCTTTTTCACAAGGCCACATAGGTTCCCCCTCATCTTCTTCCTTACTGAGAATCTGTGCCCAGGAGTAAGCAGTCATCCTCACTCCTGAGACTATCCACTCATCACTAGGCGCGGAGGTCGATACCTCCCATTCAAAGGCCTCCCTCATCTCATCTTCTCCTATGAGACTTGGGCTAGCCCCCCGGGGTCTACTGATGCTCTGTCTGAATTATCCTTCTGCGATCCAGCATCTGAAACATCAGCATAAGGTTCTGTTTCTAAATTTGCACCATCTAGCTTTGTGCCACACTCCCCCGAGGAGCCTTCTTCAACAGGCTCCGCTTGGTGCTGTGTGCTGCCAACTACAGATTCCTGAACTTTTGTCCATGTGGGAGCCAAATGAATCTTGGGTGCTTTTTACAAGCCATATTTCTCTAGGCACCCAGAGCAGTGAGGTACCGTGAAGACGCCCCTTCCAGCATTTAAGCATGTTTGACACACTTGCACTGGATATCCAGGAATCGCCACATTAGAAGGCAGTTGTCCTCCATAATAACACCTTTCAATGTCCCTTGACCTATGTACTTCTGCTGTTACTGCAGCCCGGGCATGATCCGGGTAGCGAGCTGGTTCTGAGGCCATAACTGCAGGGAAAACAAACAAATGCTCACTGTTACTGAAAGTCCCACTCCACTGAACACTTTTTTTTTTACTTTTAAAATGGCTCCTCTGCTGCTGTCTTTACTTTACTACCCCACCCTGTAATGACGGCGGCAGCACTCCTGCACATCAACATTCAGAAATTGGGTCAAGCCACTGCGCATCCGATTTACACACACTGGGCTGGATATTCAAACTGTGCTATTTTGTGGCGCAAGCCCTTGCGCTGCACAAAATAGTTGTGCAGGGGTGTGTCCAGAGCGATAGTCAAAGGAGTTGCGCCTTGAGCAACTCCTTTGAATATCACCCCCTGGCCACAGCCACTGTGCATGGCGCAGTGGAACTTGCGCCACCGCAAGTGGTCAGAGAGGAGCATTCAACTTGCGGTGGCGCAAGTACCATTGTGCCATGCGCAAAATCCCCATATTCAAACGGTGACATGCAAATGGGGCCATAATTCATGCAAGGCGTAGGGGGGACAATTTGCATCTGATTATGGCCCCATTTGCATGCCATTAGCATGCAGGTGCGCCGATCCCCGAGGACTTGCGCCTGGCACCCTACCAGGCAGCAGCCGTGGGGACCGACGCCCCTTGCAGCCTGATTGCGGGCGAAACGTGTACAATCCCCACCACTACCCCACTGGCTCGATCTGGGCATAGTTTAATCCCTCACCAGCCCGGATCGCGGCAATGTGTCCCTCCGAGCGTATCCCTGGTGGTCCAGTGGACGAAAAGCCCGATCGCGGGCAGTGGTTGTTCTAATCAACCCCCTTCCGCATTTCATCCCTGATGGTCAGTGGACCGAAAAGCCCGATCGCGGGCGGTAGTCGTTTAAGAACCCCCGAACATAGCCCTGGTGGTTATGTCCCCCACCCCACCCACCCACGAAGTTTCACCACCCGCCCCGGCAGCCGGGCGGCGGCAGCATCCCACCGCCTGTCGCCCGCCACTCGCTGGCCGATCGACTGCCTGGGTCAGGCTGCCCAGAGAGCAGAGCCACTGGGCGCAGCCCATAGTCAGAGAAGATAGTCCAGTTTTGTGAATGAATGATTCATTCACAAATCTGGACTGTCATTGTGATAGGCTGCACACCCATTGGCTCTTGCTCGCACCAATCGGCGTGCAGCCCTACCGGCAGTCAGTCGGCGGGCGGCGGGCGGCAGGCAGGTGGGATGCTGCCGCCCGCCCGCTGCCAAGGGGAGGTGGGGCTTCATGGGGTGGGTGGGGGACACTAGCCACCAGGGCTATGTTCGGGGTTCTAAACGATCACCGCTTCGCGATCGGGCTTTTCGTCCACTGGACCACCAGGGATGAATTCGGAAGGAAAGGAGGGGGTTTATTAGATAACCACTGCCCGCGATCGGGCTTTTCGGTCCACTGGACCACCAGGGATACGCTCGGGGAGCACATTGCTGCCCGCGATTGGGCTGGTGGGTGGGGGATTAAACTATGCCCGCCATCGGGCCAGTGGGGTGGTGGTGGGATTTACAGTTGGCTGCCTGCGATCGGGCTGCAGGGGGGGCACAGGGACTGGGTTGGGGGCCAGCCACAGGTGGCAGCTGCTGTGTTGCGCCCTGCAATGCAGCAGCTCACCTGTGGGTGGCCCTCAACTTAAGCCTTTTTTTGGCTCAAAATTGTGCAGGCGCAGGTTGTGGGTTGCGCCTGCACAACTCTGCATAGCCCTGCTGAATATCGGGCTGTGCAGTTTATGCATGGTTCCTCCCCCTCCAGTTCAGCATGCATTCATTTGCAGTGTGCTGTTGCTCAGCATGTTTTCTGTGGCACAACTGCCTCCTGCTGAATATGGCAGAATGGAGCAAGTTCGGACTTGCGCAGGCGCAACCCTATTGCGCATGGCGCAACCCTTTTGAATATCTGGGTCACTACTGATAACTTTTGCTCAAACTGCACAAACTTGCACTGTTCTTTTCCTAGCACATTTATATGATTTGCCACGGACTTTTCACTTAATGAAAACATTTCTTTAGTTCACAGTCCCTTAAAGCCTCAGGATTTCAAGCACAGGATTGCCTGTAACTAGTGCTGCACATTTTGTTACAACTCACAGTCTCTCTCTGGCTTTGAAACTTTAAACTGATGCTGAATCCATAACTATGCTCACAGTCAATGGCTTAACAGACTTGCTCTTGCTAGTAAAACTTGACACAGTCTTTATTTACAAAGCGACTACAATGCTGCACACATATTCAGCTGGCTTTTGGCAGAAATCACTGTTTGAGCAATCATTACTGTTGGTACTCACTGTTATCAGTAGCTGTTTTCTGCGATGGAAAAATGGCCTGCAGCCAGTCTTGGAGGCCTCAGAAAGGAAGCGGGTGGGCAGTCCTGCCGATCGTCTCTTCGATCACCACACTCACAATCCAGTCGATCGAGATGCGGGTTGAGCCCGATTTTAAACAGCAAAGTCTATTTTTAAAAGTTTTACAGCGCTTTTTAGTCACCGAGATGCTCCTCCACTAAGCCAGTACATGCACTCCTCTCACACTCCCTCTCGAAAGCTGGGCAGTCACTGTAGAGCTGGCTGGGGGGGGACTCATTGCAGCCTCACCAATCACACGACGCCATGCAAATGAGCCTCTTTACCTCGCGAGTGCTCTTCTCTTCATGGCGATCATCGAGCAGGCAAATTTAAACTGCAAAACACTTTTTTTTTTTCTTCTTCAACTGACTCCACGGCGGGAGCCTATTTCAGCCATTTAGCATGGCCATTCACACAGCAAGTCTCTCAGTTTACTCAAAAGCATTTCCAACGTCCAGGACACAATTTTCCTGTTGCTACCCCTAGTCTTCCACACTTTTCTTTATCATAACAGTTCTTTAGAAAGCATTTCCAACGTTCAGGGCACAATTTTCCTGTTGCTACCCCTAGTCTTCCACACTTTTCTTTATCACTCATAGTATTTTAGAAAGCTGGCAAAAACACTGTAAATTTTTGATGCAGGACAAGGGCATACTCTTTCAGCTTTACTGCTCCTTGGTAAACAGTTGGCATTTTAGCAGCAGCATAAGAACCACAGCACACAGTGACACACTAGTTAAACTTGCTTCAGCTTTTTGTGCAATCCACTGCCAGATAGCCAAAATGCTAGCCCCCTGTCCGAGCACCTTTCCTCCCTAAATAAAAAATCCAAAACGGTGCCTCCATTTTGTAAGGCCCTCACCCCTGCCTTTTTGCAAACGACAGGTAGTATACTGTTGAAGCTGGCAGCAGTACCTGGTGGGGACTGGGTTTGGGGAAGACTAGGTTACTCAGCACAAGGGGCCTAGGTTTAGCTACTCTGCACAGGGGCACCCAAATAAATCCGAACACAGGAAGCAATAACTGTAATGTCCAGTACCAGGAATGGGATTCTAAAGTGTGGCTTTTATTCACATCCAAACTGAACAAACAAAGCATAGACGGACCCCCACGGGGCTACATTCCTGGTAATGCAGATAAGAGATACAGAACACTTCTTCAACATTTCACCCTCAGTCTCTGAACCCACCAGGCACACAGCCCAGACTTGCATGCTGCTTTGGGTACACAGCCCGACTTGTACACTATTTGGGTTTTTCCTGGCCCGGCTCCCCTGCGGGCCACTCAATTCCGGTCCATATGGCAGTGGACCACATTTTCTGTTGGTGGCTCCCCAAACCACCTTAGAGCCTTCGACTCCTTGAGGGAAATTTCCTTTCAATCCCACGTCTGGGTACTTCCCTCAGCACTGGCTGAGTGCCTGAGGCAAAGTAGAAATCCACAGAGAAAATCCGTAGAGGTGGACCTGGTTACTAAAGATGGGGGGTCTCCCACCTCCAGCTCCCACAGTCCATACCCGGCCATTTCTCTGGACATTAAACTACTCTTTAGAAAGCTTGGCAATGTAGATTAAAGGGTAAACATATAGCACATCTCCTCTACATCTCTTGGCTTTCCCCCTTGTGCTGGACTTGAACATACTTTTACTTTGGCTAAGCCTATTCCTCTAGGCCTCCCACTAATTCAGCAGTCCAATCCCCACTTTAACATAGTTCAGGTGAAACATAGGCCCTTTGACAACAGCAGAACTCACCCTTTGGTTGCTGGTGCCCCACAGGCAAATCTTGACATCTTCGTGTGCCACAACCCACTTGGAAAAATAAGGCAGCTTCTTCTCTAGCAGGAACCAGGGGGTTGCCCCTGGAATAACAGGCAAATCTTCCACCCCCCATCCCCTGAGGGATGGGGCACAGAGACCAGTAGCAGCGGTCTCCACCACTTTAAGAACAGCTTACTGTGTTCCTCTTTAGGTGGAAACACACACCTTTCCCTAAAAGTAGCTCTGTATCAGAGCTTAGGCTCCAAGAGCCTGTGCACAGACTGCTGTGCTCCTCTCTTCTTCACTGCTCACACACAACTGCTGCTCACTGTTCAAAAACTCCAAACATTCTAATCTAACTCCCTTCTGCAGATTCCAATGTGGCTCATGCAGCTGCGATAGTTCTATGGTGATATCATCCCTCAGTCTCAGCTGAGACTGAGAACAGAGTGAGACAGTGTGAAATCCATTTAACTGGAATTTCACAAGCTGCCTTCCCTGCCTACCACTAGGTCTTACTGGGATTCTAGTAACCCCGGGGTAACAGGGGGGTTACATGGAGATGAAATTGAGCTATCTATCCGGGCAGCTTGAGGCGTACCCTTATGGTAAGAATGGAACCAGCTAACTGCAGAGTCAGAAAGACCCGCTGCTTTAAGCTTGTCTAGATGAAGGGGGAATGCCACTGTGTCAAAAGCTTTAGTAAGATCAACAAAAATGACAGACGTGATCAGACCCTGATCCATACCTGAGACTGTGGAGTCAGTGAGCCGAAGGGGAGAAGTAGAAGTGGAGTGAGATTTCCCTAAAACCAGACTGGAAGGGGGATGAAGAAAAAGGAGGAGTCATGGAAGGAAGAGAATTGAGATAGATTAAGGTGCTCTTGTAATCTATCTAGGACAGGAAGGAGAGAGATAGGATGGTAGTTACCAGGAGACGTGAGATCACCACCTTTAGGGAGAGGATTGACAGTAGCCTGTTTCCAAGCATTAGGGACAGTAGCAGAAGAAAATGAAAGGTTGAAGAGAAGGGTAATAGGCAGAGTGATAGCAGGGCTGAGAGAAGAAGGTTGGGATCAAGGCCATCAGGGCTACCACCTTTGTGGGGATTAATAGAAACAAAGACTTAAAGGTGGCAGAGGTGGTGATAGAAGAGAAGGAAAAAGAGAGATTAAAAGAGGGAGGGGGAGGAAGAGATGAGAGAAAGGGCACAGGTAGCAAAGTAAGAATTAAAGGAAGAGGCAACAGTAGAAGGATCAGAGATGAGGGAGTCACAAACCTTGAGAATAGGGGAGGTAGACTGGGTCAGAGTTGAGAAGAGAGTGGATAACCTTCCAGAACTTGGAGGGATGATTAAAGTTGTTCTGGAGTATGGATGCAAAATACTCAAACTCAGCAAGTCTTATGGCTTTGGTACAGGCATTACGAAGGAAACAGTAGTGTGCCAAAGCAGTTGGAGAGCCAGTGATCTTAAAACAATGCCAGGCAAGGTCTCTAGAATGTAGGCCAGTCATCACCTTACCTGTAGTCCAAGCAAAATGAGAGCCCTGTACTCTGAACTCCGTAATCATGACATCATCATGCAGTGTGTGGGACATGTGCTGACATCGGCTGCAGCAAGCAGCTTAAAGGAGGGAGATCAGACACCTAACAACATGGCTGCTGTGACGGCATCTTTGTGAAATGACTGGAAACAGATCTCGGAGGCCAGATCATTTGAATGTGCTGTGGTAGCAGGTGTGGGCTATAGGATAGCTCTCATCTACCTGTCCACCCGGAGATGGGAAGCAGTTCCTTAAGGAAGTGGCGGACTTCGTGGTCGACATGGTATTTGAGTCACCCAGGCTGATGGTCCTGGGTGACTTCAATGCCTGGATCGACGACGAACTCTCGCAATTTGGACAACACTTCCTCCAGTTGATGAATTCACTGGGCCTTACACAGGTGGTTACTACTGCGACCCATAAATGTGACCATTCTCTTGACCTGGTTTTCCCCCTGGGGATCGAGGCCTCTGACGTGGGGGTGGAACCAGTTGGATGGTCTGATCACTACACAGTGCGATTCAATTTTTGCACCCCTCCTCGTAGGCCAACCACTGTGGAGATGGTCAAGTACCGTCCTTTATGGGATGTTACTCCCGACAGCCTAACAGCGGTGCTTGATCTATCAGAATTTCCTGTGGCTAGCAGTGATCCAGAGGTTTTGGTTCTGGCCTATAATAAGGCCATTACCTCAGCCCTGGGTTCTATTGCTCCAGTACATATGCGTCCTCTCTCCCTTTGCCCTCGGTCTCCATGGTTTGATGGAACCTTGTGGGAGTTGCGGCGACTAGGACGCAGGTTAGAACATTGTTGGCAAAAATCCAGCTTACATGCTGACCATCTTAGAATGCTAGAGCATTATCAGCTCTATCAGTCAGAAATTTCCTGTAAGAAGGCAGAGTTCCTGTCCGGGGAAATCGCTGCCGCTCAGAACCGACCAGCCCAAATCTTCAGAACTGTGGACAGGCTGTGCAACGCAGCCTGTCTGCAGGTCGAAAAGCTTTTCCAAATTGCAGTGTGAAGAGCTTGCTCGGTTCTTTGCTGCTAAGGTGGCCGACATCAGGTTGGAGATCCGTGCAACACATTCTATGCGAGTTGTTGATGATCAAGGCTTGGCCACTATCCCCCCATTCTCCTGGAGTACCTTTGACCGGCCGGAAATTGTGGATGTTATGCGGATTGTCCAGGGGATGCGCCCTACATGCTGTAGTTTAGATCCGGGACCTATATCCCTGATAATGGGTTGTGGTGATTCTATCGGCTCGGTTCTGGCACAGATAGTCTGGTGCTCCCTTGACTCTGGTGAGTACCCCTGCTCTTTGAAAGAAGCAGTGGTGACACCTCTGTTGAAGAAAGCTTCACTGGACCCAGACTCTCTTGCAAACTACAGGCTTATCTCTAACCTTCCCTTTGTAGGGAAGGTGATTGAGAAAGTAGTGGCTGCTCAGCTGGAGAACCATTTGACCATCCATAGCATCTATGAACCTCTCCAATCCGGTTTTCGAAAGAGGCATAGTATCGAGACTGCACTGGTTCGGGTGCTCAATGATCTCCTGATGGCAAGAGACCAGAGAAAACAGTCCATTTTGGTACTTTTAGATCTGTCATCAGCTTTTGACACCATTAACCATGGGGTTCTGCTTGAGCACCTGAGATTCATATGCAGACTCTCTGGTTTGGTCCACAGATGGTTTACATCTTTCCTCACTGGAAGAACTCAGAGGGTGGTGTCGTTTTTCTTTTCCTCTGATCCTATCTCTCTGTCTTGTGGGGTTCCTCAGGGCTCAGTGCTGTCCCCCATGTTGTTTGCAGTGTACATGCTTCCCCTCGGAGACATTGTAAGATGGTATGGGCTGAGGTTTCATTGTTATGCTGATGATACCCAACTCTACCTGTCTTTAGCGCCCGACCAGGAAGGAGCACTCTCGGTATTCAATGACTGCCTCGTTGAAATCCAGGATTGGATGAAGTCCAGCTGGCTGAAGTTGGACCCTGGGAAGACGGAGGTGATGGTTGTGGATCCAGGTCACCAGATAGGGGGGGTTGAGAGCAGGTTGACCCTTAGGATTATTCCTTGGGGACTTCAAGCTTCCTTCCTCTGAAAAGGTGCGAGACCTCAGGGTGATACCTGACGTGGGGTTGACACTTCGAGCACAGGTGTCTGCTGTCATTAAGTCGTCTTTCTACCATCTGAGAAATATCGCTAGGATCAAGCACCTTGTTCCGTCTGGTGACCTTCCTACATTGATCCATGCCTTTGTGACCTCGCATCTGGATTATTGCAACTCGCTTTACTTTGGGCTACCAGGTGTTGATATCCGCCGCTTGCAGCTGGTGCAGAATTCCGCAGCCCGGTTGTTGATGGGGATTTCTAGATCTTCCCATATCACGTCGGTGCTGCGGGGACTGCACTGGCTGCCTGTTCAGTGGAAGATCACCTTCAAAGTTGGTTTACTGACATATAAAGCCCTACACGGACTGGGCCCTGACTACCTGAAAGAGCTTCTGGTTCCTTATTGCCCTGAGCGACCACTCTGCTCGGCCAATGAGGGGTTGCTGTAGATTTTGAGGTGTCTTTAAAATCTGCTGGGGCCCGGGCATTTATGTTCATGGCCCCTATCCTCTGAATTCTCCACCCATTGAATTAGGGAGTGCAATGACCGTGGGGGATTTAAACAGGTCTTAAAACCTTTCTTTGGAAAAAGGCATATGGTGATGAAGATTGCAGATTCTGATTGTACTGTGTATTTTAATGGGATTATGATATTGTTTTTATTTGTTTTAACTGTTTTAATTGTACTCTTCCTTGACATCTGAAAGGCGCATTAAAACAAAGTAGATTATTATTATAAGGTCATTAATCAGATCATTATTCTACAGGCTGCTTTAACACATATTTGCTTCCTCTTGGATGTATACTTAACAACTTAATCTAAAGTGGAAAACTCTAATGCAGTCCTAATTGAAAATTCTATAATTAAATACACAGGGAGCAATCTTAGACCTGGTACTCTCAAATGGGGACAGAGAAAGAATCTCAGATTTAGAAGTGGGTAGCCATCTGGGAACAAGCAACCACCAAACTGTGGTTCACAATAAACACAGCCATACAATCAAGCCATTCAAAAGCAAGAGTATTGGACTTTAGGAGGGCTGACTTTGGGAAAATGAGAGAGTGCCTCAGAAAAGCACTAGCAAACAGGCAAGAAGGAGGGGTGGATGAACAATGGGGAGTAATCAAAACAGCCATCACAGAGGCAACAAGCCTTTGTGTAAAGCAAATCAACAAAACACAATGAAGGAAAGAACACTATGGTTCTCAAAGAGGTAACAAGGAAGGTTAAGGAGAAAGGATAGCATTCAGGAAATATAAGGAAACACAGAAGACGCCAGGACAGAGAACTTTATCAGATAAAGCAGAAAGAGGCAGGGAAAGCAGTCAGAATAGCAAAGGCCCAAACCGAGGAAAGGATAGCCAACTCTGTTATGAAGGGTATAAGACCTTTTATAGGTACATTAGGGAGCGAAGAAAGACCAAAGGAGGGATACTGAGGCTTAATAAAGGGGAGGGAATGTGGGCAGAGGGTGACAGTGAAAAAGCAGGGATACTGAATGAATATTTCTGCTCAGTATTCACAAAGATAGAGCAGGGGGAGGTACCTAAACCAAACAAGAGAAACACTCTGAAGATGGGGGTCGATACCAGTCCATTTACAGAAGAAAGGGTTCTGAAAGAACTAATAAAATTGAAGGTGGACAAAGCAATGGGGCCTGATGGGATTCACCCAAGAATTCTAAAAGAACTAAGGGTAGAACTAGTGACACCACTGACTACTCTCTTTAACAAATCATGGGAGGATGGGGTGGTACCTGAGGACTGGAGGAGGGTGGATGTGATTCCTTTTCACAAAAGTGGGAGCAGGGGCGGCCAGCCGGGCGCAGCGTAGGGCTACCGGGCCATGAGCCAAAGCAAACCCGGTTCGGGAATGGACTCAGGCAGCTGGAGAGCCAGCCGGGGGGAGGAGGATTTAGCGCCCAAGGCTGCTCTCCTCCTTCGGGGTGGGTGGGTTGCATGTCCCCGCTGCTCTACCACCACCTGGGTGACCACAGGTGGAGGTGCAGCAGGACAGCAAGTAGAAGGGAGGGGGACATCAGCCGGGAGCCAGAGCACTCGCACATCTGGACGTGCATTGCTCCATGGCTCCCCTTGTGTGCTGACATCCTGTGGGAGGGCCCAGAGAAAGCAGGAAAAACCCCACGATGCTCCCTTGTAGTGGAGCTTCGGGCCCCGATCCCACGGCCCCTGCCAGTACCGGCGACAGATCCCCGATGAAATCACAGACGCTTGGGGTGGGGGAAAGGGGGCCCTGCCTCGTACCTGCCTGGGGGTTAAACCAAGGCTTCATGGGGTGATAGACTGCACCGGCAACTGGACAGATGAGCAGGGACATAAAAGGCCACAGGAGTCTCCTGAAGGTAAGGAGGCACCACGGTGAGAAGGAGGCATAAAGAGAGAATAAAAAAAAAAAAAAGTGGGAGCAGGACAGAGGCAGAAAACTACAGACCAGTTAGTTTGACCTCAGTGGTAGAGAAAATGATGGAATCACTTCTGAAGGAAAGAATTGTTGAGTACCTAGTGGCCAGTGGGGCACAGGACCCAAGACAGCATGGATTCACGATGGGAAGGTCATGTCAGACGAATCTAATAGATTTCTTTGACTGGATGACCAAAGTAGAAGACCAGGGAGGGGCTGTGGACATGGCCTACCTAGATTTTAGCAAGGCATTTGATACAGTCCCACACAAAAGATTAATAGTCAAATTAACCAGCCTGGGAGTGGGTCCCAAGGTGGTAGCCTGGATAAAAAATTGGCTAAACAACAGGATGCAAAGGGTAGTAGTAAACGGAGTCCACAGTGAAGAAAGGAGGGTTACTAGTGGGGTACCGCAGGGTTCAGTACTGGGACCGGTGCTTTTTAATGTCTTTATAAGTGACATTGCAGAGGAACTGGAAGGAAAAGTATGTCTCTTTGCAGACGACACAAAGATCTGCAACAGGGTTGATACACAAGATTGAGTGGAAAGGATGAGAAGGGACTTGGCAAGGTTGGAGGAATGGTCAAATGTATGGCAGCTCAGATTAAATGCAAAGAAGTGCAAGGTAATGCACCTGGGAAACAAAACCCAGGGAAGAGTACACAATGGGGGTGAGATACTGACAACAGTAAAATGGAAAGGGACCTGGGGGTAACTATATCAGATGACCCAAAGGTGGGCAAGCAATGTGAGAAGGCAGTAAGGAAGGCTGGGGGATACTGGGATGCAAAGGGAGAGGCATCAATAGTAGAAAACAATAAGTTGTTATCCCTCTGTACAGACAGTTGGTGAGACCCCATCTGGAGTACTGTGTGCAGTTCTGGAGACCCCATCTCCACAAAGACATAGATAGAGTGGAGGCTGTCCAGAGAGGGTAATCAAAATGGTGCAGGGTCTGCACCAGAAGACATACTGAAGAAAGACTAAAGTAGCTTAATATGTATACCCTTGAGGAAAGAAGGAGAGAGGTGACATGATAGAAACTTAAGTACCTCGAGGAATCAACAAAATCCAAGAGTAGCATCTTTCAGAAAAGAGATGTGCAAGAACAAGGGGCTAATTTGAAGATAGAGGGATGGCTCAGAGGTAATGTGAGAAGTATTTTTCACAGAGAGGGTTGTGGATGCATGGAAAAGCCTATCTGAAGAGGTTGTGGAGTCAAGAACAGTGGTGGAATTCACGAATGCATGGGAAAGACATAAGCCCAGTCCTAGTGGGGGTAGGAAGAAGTAAGCTGTTGGTTAACTAGGATCTGCAGCTTAACTGTTAGGTAGGAAAATGGGCAGACTAGGTGGGCTAAGCGGTCCTTATCTGCCGTCAAATTCTATGTTTCTACATAGCATGTGGTTTACAAATTAAGCAGATAACACATATATAGAAAACCTACATTATTAAGCAAATTCCCTAATTATACACAACACTTACATTTTTATGCAGTAAAACACGAATAAAATTACTCATATGAAAGGCAATTCAGAAAATCGAGTAGCATCTCAAAAGGTGTATAAAATAGAAGAAATTCTCTTGGATCAAGTCTGACTCAGAATTCCGGGAAGCAAGCACCCCAGTAGTTCTTTTCGTAATTTGGAGCTCAAGTTTTGGAATATTAGTCCCGTTTCATATTCTAATGGCTGTTGACACACAGCTCCTTACTCTGAGTTCAAAAGTAAGTCCAGCAGTTAACGTAAAGGTTGAAACAAATTCCAAACTAATTATAAAGCTCCGTTAGATACAAATAAAACATAGGTAAGGCATGTATGAATCTTTAGCCCAAAAGATCAGACTCCAAAATAAGAAGTTCCACAAAAAAACTTTTCCTTGCAGGTCTGCACCAATACTTTTACAACCTGATGTAGTTACCTGCACAATACCTTACCTCTGTATAAAGAGGTAAACTTGCCCCCTTACATTCAGTCTTACATTCAGTCTTTCCATTAAGCTAGACAGCAAAACTTTACATCCTTCGTCGGGCCGCCAAACTTCAAACAATTCTCCAGGAGAACTCCAAATGAACTCCTCTCATCTCGTCCCTCTGTCACTGCAAAGGCTCCACAAGCTTCAGCCATCTCGTTCACCTAAAAAAAACAAAAAAGAAAAAAAAACGTTCCACTAGCGTAGCAAATTCTGGCAATGAAATAATCACCCCAGCCCTTAGGCAACGTTAGCATACCTTTGCCTGAGCTGAGTCTTGCCTGTCGGCATTTAACATGCCCTTCCATATCCGTATATTAAATTTAAGTTCACAGATCGTCTCGGAAGGAGCCATCCAAAACTCTGCTTCAGGTTATCACTCCAACTGGTCATCTCCACCGAGAAACTTCTCCATATTCGCGATCACGAGAGACACTTCGCTCCAAAAGTCCATACCGTTAACAAAAAACTCTCTCCCAACTGCAGGCCACCGAATAAGTAGCTCACCATGCTTTAGAACTAAAATGAACTGGCTCTATAGCCATAAAACTAGTTTCAGCACAGTACTAGGCAGTAGCTGGCAGTAGCTAGCGTTTAGAAACTGCAGGTTTTTTAAGAAAAGGGCTAAAACAAGACAAGTTTCATTCACAAAATCTCTTATAGGTGAATTGAAACAGGACTATAGGAAAAAGCTTAAAAACGGCAGAACCCCGGAGCTGTGGGAGAGGAGCGGAGCGGAGCAGCATTGCAGCCATCTTGCTGCCCGCCCCGCCTCCCCATCAGAACGAATGTAAGTCAGCAGGCACCAGATTCGAGTGACTGGTCAGAAAGCTCCTTCATTTACCATGGCTGAAATTGTAGCATGCTCCAGATGGTTCAAGGTCCAGGGAAGTGGATAGGACACCTGAGGGATGTTGATATGAACTGGTATTTTAATTCATGTAAATGGTTTAGTTTGGGGCTGCTGGGGGGGGGGGCTCCTGCTTTCCCCACACAGCATGGTCCAGTGGTTACCTTGGAGTGCAGGCTTCATAGGTCTGCTCAATATTACCTCCTAACATTTGTTTTACAAGGTTGGGGCCTGCAAAGACATTACTTCTAACCCTCATTTTGTTCACAGCAGACTGTTACAATTCCTAACCACATTTGTGCATCCTGGAGAGCCTGCACAAGAACTGATTTTGCCCGATGAGACTAATTAGTATAAAATCCTGAGACAATGTTTAACCCACAATGCTCTTCCCAAGGGGCTCAATGAATTGCATCATCTAACCTACATGTACTGAATAGTGTGTTAGCATTTTTGATGACTAATGTTTACTCAGGCTGGAGGTACCAATGTGGCATAGAGAGGCTTACTATTGAATTTGGGCCAGGGTTACATGAGATACCTCTCGTGTCCCAGCAGATCATAACGTTGGTCAGTGACCTGATATACAGTCCGATGGACCGCATGAAGCATGAATGTTTGGGGGGGTCTACAGTTTTCCTCATATCTGCCCAGTAGCTCTGGGGGATATGGAGTGGGGGGGCCACCCTCCTGGACATCACCGACTCAGTGTTGGGGCGGTGGGGAGGCTCTTTTCTTGCTGCTTACAATGTAGTTCAGTACTTCTGATTTCACAGCCGGACCCCCAAACACGTATGCATAGCTAGATGATCTGAGATGCTGCTGAATTAGGCTATGCCCCTGTACTGACTTCCCTTGTTGCATGGGGCTTGCCTCAAAGTATAACATAGGTGAATGAGCATAGTAGATCCCCGAATCTCATGCTTAACAAATTGGTGACCAGTAGGTGAGGGGGTGAGGTGGGCTTGCTGTTGACTGGTTGGGGAGGGGGTCTTTATTTATTTAGTTTTTTTTAATGGGTAAGTGCACTAGACAAGAATGTTGCCTATTTTCAGGCACGACCTGGGAGAGTTTCAAACACTGGAACATTGTACAGAGAGGAAACACAATGGGCATATCACAACAGGAATTAAGCAAAATCTGAACAACAAAGCAATGTTTACAATTGGACAAAGACAGTTCAAATGGCAAGAAGGACAGAACAATATATTAATTAAATGCACTAGACAAGAATGTTAACTATTTTCAGGCAACACTCAGGGAGAGTGGCATGCAGTGGTACTGGCAGGAGTACAGTATCAAAGTCACAGACTGATTTATGCAGCAGTGGGTCCACAAGACAGTCTGTTCAGTGGGTCAAATAACATTTTGATATAATATTGGGGAGGCACTACTCAGGCAGGTGATACAAGTGCAGATATGAGAGTAAGTGCCATTTAGTGGAGCAGGTATAGCAACTAGTTGGGAGGCACAAGAATGTCAGAGCAGGAACAAATGTCAGACTCCCTAAGGAAGGATCGAAGACCCTTTTTAAAAGCTTTAAGTTTTAACCTCTCAGTACTGGGTGCGCCTACCATGTTAGCACCCAATCACAGATCTTACGGTTGAGGGATCCTGGGTTATTTTATATTTCCATTTGCATTATTTGATTATCACACTGTTACATAGGCATTCTGTGTCAGATGTTTTACTTGCTTCACCAGAATGCTGGAAGGGGAGGAGCATCAGGCACTAACACGGGATTGTGGCTATTATTTTTCCATTATTGGGCTTAACCCTTTGTGGACCAGCCCATGTAGTGGTCCCCAACTCTGAAGGGGGACAGTATGCCACTACGTGCCTGCTGCTAAGGAGTAGGGGTTGGAAGGTGACTCCCTAAGCGGGGGTGAAGAGAATATAGGGTTATATTCTATTGCCTTGGAAGCAGATAGTGTTTTACAATGTTTACAGCCTGTTTGGCTTTTTCTAAGTTTCTAAGTTTGTTTTTATAGTTAGTACTGAAGTGACAGGTCTGTACCCTAATCAACTTCAGGTGCCTACTGCCATAGAGCAGTCAGTGGACAAAATGTGGTATTCAGATGTCTGTGTATACAATCTACCCTGCCAGCTTCCAATGCAGAGATAGTAACCTACAATGTTAATGGGCTTATGCACCCAGTGAAGAGGGGTAAAATTATGTCATCTGTAAAGCAATCCAAGGAAGAATTTACTCTGCTACAGGAAACCAACTTGTCTGATTAGGAACACCAAAAGTTGTTCAATTTCAGTGCGACAGGGAGTTCCTGCCACTCTTGAGGACTGACCATTTCTTAAATCTGTTGCAACAGTTCTTCTATTTCTTAGCCTAATCTATTCTTTACAATTTCTAGTTCATAAGGTTGGCCACCTATGAGCACCCCTCCTCCCCTTTCTTGACTATGCCATAATGTCATAGAAACATAGCAACATAGAATTTGACGGCAGATAAGGACCGCTTGGCCCACCAAGTCTGCCCATTTTCCTACCTAACAGATGAGCTGCAGATTCTAGTTAACCAACAGCTTACTTACTCCTACCCCCCCCACTAGGACCGCCTTATGTCTATCCCATGCATTCTTGAATTCCCCCACGTTCTTGACTCCACGACCTCCTCAGGGAGGCTGTTCCATGCATCCACAACCCTCTCTGTGAAAAAATACTTCCTCACATTACCTCTGAGCCATCCCCTCTATCTTCAAATTGTGCCCCCTTGTTCTTGCACATCTCTTTTTCTGAAAGATGCTACCCTCTTGGACTTTGTTGATTCCCTTGAGGTACTTGAAAGTTTCTATCATGTCCCCTCTCTCCCTTCTTTCCTCAAGGGTATACATATTAAGCTCCTTTAGTCTTTCTTCTATGTCAACGTTTGGTTGCCCTCCTCTGGACAACCTCCACTCTGTCTGTGTCTTTTCTGCGGAGATGGGAGTCTCCAGAACTGCACAGTACTCAGATGGGGTCTCACCAACTGTCTGTACAGAGGGATAACAACTCTTGTTTTCTACTATTGATGCCTCTCCTATGCATCCCAGTATCCCCCAGCCTTCCTTACTGCCTCTCACATTGCTTGCCCACCTTTAGGTCATCTGATATAATTACCCCCAGGTCCCTTTCCATTTTTACTGTTGTCAGTATCTCACCCCCCATTGTGTACTCTTCCCCTGGGTTTTTGTTTCCCAGGTGCATTACCTTGCATTTCTTTGCATTGAGTTTGAGCTGCCATACATTTGACCATTCTTCCAACCTTGCCAAGTCCCTTCTCATCCTTTCCACTCCATCTTGTGTATCAACCCTGTTGCAGATCTTTGTGTTGTCTGCAAAGAGACATACTTTTCCTTCCAGTTCCTCTGCAGTGTCACTTATAAAGACATTAAAAAGGACCTCTTTAATGTCCTCTTTAATTTTCCTTTTCCCTCTCAGGTCCTTGTACAGGGAGGTTATTGTGGTGACCTCCGAGCATATGTAAAATAACAGGCTGTGTTTATCGTTGTTGTATTTAGTATGTAATAGCACTATGTCATAAACTACCTTGATGTATATACCTTATGTTTATGAAATCTGTAAATGTTGAAAATACCATGGCACTAGGTGTTTTTGATAAAGGTAAAAAGTTACTAGGGGATAGTATGATAAAAATTAAGTTAGTTGTGCTCTGTAAAATGCATGTAATTTGCTGTGAGTTGAACAAGTCTGAAATTTCATGGTGATCTGCATATATCCCATGCTGCTTTGCATTTTGGGAGTATGTGTGATATTGCATTTCTTTGAAACTTGGCTTTATTGCCAATGTCTTTTTGGATAACCCTTGATCTTACTTCGAGAGGGTTCCTTCAGTATGTCATCACATATAGGACTGGTGCCACCTGGCGTCGGGCCGCACAGCTGATTTTTCTAGCAATACCTGATGGGGACCACCCACCCGATGTCACGTGACTGACGTCAGCGTGACTGTATATAGTGGACAGTCCCCACGCCCGCCCTCCAGTTCTTTCCCTCCGTCGCTTCATGTCAGTCACATTGCAGACTTCCAGTTAGCAATCGTTGTGAAAGTTCATCGCGTAGGTTTATCTCTCACTGCCTTTTTTTTTTTCTCAAAATTTCATGTTCTTACCTTATGTCTTCACCCAAGAAGAAGTGCTCATCCTGTGGCACGCAGATCCCGCACAAAGACATTCACTCCAAGTGCGTACTCTGTCTAGGCCCGGACCATCCAGTATCCTCCTGCCCTGTTTGTCAATCCTTTAACCAGGCCACAAAAAAGAGGAGACAGCAGGCTTTGGAGGCCCATTTACTGAAAGCCCACCAGGCTTACTTAGATAAGAAAATGGATCATCTCCAGGATTCATCTGAAAAATCTTCTCCTTCAAAAAAGCACAAAGAAGTCTAGAGGGCAGGCTCGCTCCACGGATGGCCATGAGCCTCGTGAGCAAGGCCCAGCCACAGAAAACCAGACATTAAGTGTGGACAAAACTTCAGCAGATAAGTCGGCCTTTAGCTCCTCCAGCGACTGCGCCGCCTCGGCTGGTAAGTCGGCCCCCAGCTCCTCTGGGAACCGCTCGGCTGCCAGTAAGTCAGCTCCCCTGGCTGGGGGTAGTCACCTGGCTTCAGTCGATAAGTCGGCTGGGGGCTCCTCCCCTGACCGCCCAACCCCGACTGCTAAGTCAGCCATCCCTGACAAATGCACAGGCTTGGTTCCCCCGTCGGGTCCTCACAGTGCATCACCCGACGTACATCGGGATCAGAGGAAGAAAGCCTCTCTCCCTCCTCCTCCTCCTCCTTCGCCCGTGCCCTCCAATTCACCAGTGGGCACATCCGGTGATACCAGTGGCGAACCCATCAACCCTGTCAAAACTTTGGGGTCCTCTCCGCACTCCCCTTCTGGGAGCAAGGAGAAGGAGGCTCCTCCTCGGCCTACAGGCCTTTCTGTGGAGGCCCCTCCTCTGCCTTCCGGCGGGCTTCCAGCACTTCCTCCGATGCCAGTTATTCCAACAGTCCCACAGCCGGGACCGGCTGACCGGCCTTTGCCTTTGGCCCCGATGCCGGATGAGGTCCCGACGTCAGAGCCTCTTCGTCCGGTTATGACGCCAGACTCTCCGATGCTGGATCCCCTTCTGGTACTGGATCGGTAGTGCTGGTTCTGACGTCGGTTCCCCTGACGCAAGCTGTCCCGACACCGGACCCTCATCCTATTTACACAATGGCGGGTCTGACATGGGTTCCCCCGGTGCCTGATCTGATGATGGGGATTTATACCCGACCCCAAACTGTCCCACATTACCCATTGTGGTATCCTGGAAACCACTACCTGGGTGGGTTCAACTCTGGACTGGAGTCATCCAGGGCAGTTCTACCCTGGATTTAATCCATAATCCCATTATACAGGATTCGAGGGCTATTATCCGCCTCCAGTTATCATTCCTCCTCTTCCTCCTTCTCCCCACCTCAGCATCTGCCTACTCCACCTCCCCCTCCTCCTCCTCTGGTTACCCCAGATTTCAAAACCTTAATACAGTCTTGGTGGCAGGGGGCTAGGTCGGAGTTGGTTTTGGACCTGGAGACTAGGTTCCCACATCCGCGGTCTCCTAGGTCCCCTTCCCCGAGCAGTTTGTCGTTAGCCACTGTCCACATCTCGGGGAAGACTTGACAGGATGTTTCCCTTCTGGACAGACACTGTCCTGTCGAGGAGGTAGACGACGATGATAATGATGACAGTTCAGACGGGAGGGAAGGAGGATTCCTCGGAGGAGATCTCGGAGGACCCTAAGGACACGAGAGGCAATGTCTTGCCAAAGTCTCCACCTGACGATCCTGCCTTCTCAGACCTCTTGAGGGCCATGAAAGACTATTTCGACTGAGAGTCAGAGGAACAGGATCCTCTGAGACAGAGGCTTGCAGAACACCTGGACTTAGAGTCTCTGTCTCCCATCCCCATTCCTCCATGGATGGCCCCTCACCAAGACCTCACCACTGCCATCTGGAAGATGCCTCATTCTATCCCAGCTGTCCACAAGTGGGTGGACAGGCTCTACCAGGCACCGAAGAATGCTCCTTTCTTAAAGGCCCATCCTAAGGCTGACTCTGTGGTCATCTCAGTGGCTCATGATTGCTCTTCAGCACCCAAGCACATGAGCGCTGCTCCTCTGGACAAAGAGTCGAGGCAGATGGACCAGTTTGGAAAAAAGATATATTCCTCGGCCATGTGCACCCTCCGCTCCCTTAGTTATGTGGCTCACTTGGTGTCCCATCAGAAAGCGACCCTGGCCAGGCTGGAAGTGCGAGTTCAGTCCACGGATCCCTTGCCTTTAAAGGAGGACCTTGCCAAGGATCTCCACCTCTCCAAAGTTTCTTGTAGGCATGCTCTACACTTATGACTCCATCGACTCAGTGGCCTATACCTCGGCAACTGCTGTTGCCCTCAGATGGCATTCCTGGCTTCACCTTTTTGGCCTTGCTAATGAGGTTCAGTCGGTAATTCAGGATGCCCCTTTCAGGGGCTCGGTCCTTTTTGGTGGGGACATCAAGGATATTATCACAGACCTACAGGACAAGGGAGTTGCCCTTAGGTCTGTCAGGTCAATGTACCAATCGGGCTCTCAACAACAGCAGCAGCAGCAGCCCTTTCAGAAAAGGACCTGGAGACAGAGAAAGAATGCTCAGGCACGCCACCAAGGGAAGCAAAAGGCCATGGGTACAGCCACACCTCCTGCCTCCAAAAATCAGAGATGTTCAGGAGGCCCTCCCCCCTGAACGTCCCGCCACTTCTTGACTTCCCAGCACCGCTGAATCCTCAGTCTTGCGACAGGGAGCAGGTGGGGGGGGAGATTCGCCCACCACGTGCTGGAGTGGAGGGTGATCACCTCTGACGAATGGGTCCTGCAACTAGTGTCCGTCAGACACACCATAGAATTTCTGGAGATTCCTCCAGAAACTCTACCCACAAAGTCCTCTTACTCATGGGATCAGGCTCTTCTCGTACGCGAGGAGGTAAATTCGCTCTTGTTCAAAGAAGCAATCGAGCACGTCCCCTTCAGGCAAAGGGGAAAAGGATTTTATTCCCATTTTCTCCTGGTTCCAAAAAAGACTGGGGGCTTCAGACCCATACTCGACCTAAGTCAGCTAAATTGGTTTATTGAGTACAAAAAATTTCGAATGCTGACGCTTCAGAGCCTCCTTCCTCTCCTCATGGAGAACCACTGGCTCTGTGCCCTGGATATGCAGGATGCTTACCTGCACATTCCTACTTTCCCCAGCCAACGCTGATTCCTGCAATTTTGTTTCCAAGGGGAACACTTCCAGTTTCAGGCACTCCCCTTTGGCCTGTCTTCAGCACCACGGGTTTTTACCAAGTGCCTGACGGTGGTCACAGCGTTTCTCAACCGCAGGGGTATTACGGCCTTCCCTTGCCTGGATGACTGGTTGATTTCAGCCCCATCCAGGGATTCTTTGCTGTAGGCTCTGTCCTTTACCCTGGACCTTTTCAGCAGACTAGGAATCATGGTCAGCGTTCCCAAGTCATCCCTTATCCCTGCCGAGAGACTTCAGTTCATTGGGGCAGTCCTGGATATGGTCCAGTGCAGAGCCATCCTTCCACCAGACAGGATGGAGACCCTTATCTGTCAGGCCTCCAAAGTGGCTTCCCTCAGGACCATCCCTGCCCAGGAAGTTCTTCGCCTTCTGGGCCTGATGGCGGCCTCCATCACTACCGTTCCCCTAGCAAGACTCCACATGAGGATTACTCAGTGGTCCTTGCGGGTACAGTGGGATCAACTCCTGGATGATCTTGACCAGGGACACTGGTTTACCACATATGCGGTGATGCGGACGGAAAAGCAGAATTCTGATTGGTCAATGGAAAACGGCGTCAAAACGGAAACTGCCTTTGTTCTCTGGAGCTCCGTGAACACTAAGCTATAAATTGCGCGGTAGTGGTTGGAGTTCCTGTTTACGTGGTTGCTTGACCCATTTTTGCTCCTGACTCGTTCCTGCTCAGAATTTGAAATGTTGCTGACCCGTTGCTCAGAAGGACCCACTGAAATCCGGACAGTGATCACCACACATCCATTTAAAAAAAAAAAACAAGTGAGTCTGCTTTTGTGTTGGTAATGATATGTTGCTACAGTTAGTATCAGGAAGGAAGGGTTTAAACTGCCAGAAGAGTTACTGTAATTATTTTTAATTTCATTCTGTATGAGTCTGATTTGCTTGTATACCCTTTCCTCTGCCCTAAATAAACACCTAATCTGCTGTTTTTTTGGGTTTTTTTGTTGCCCGATCGATCTGTAAAGTAAACGCTGCCAGGTACGGTGAGGCCTGAATGTTCGATCTGCTCTATGACCAGAAATATAAATGTTTGGATATATTTTCTGAACTGCTCCATACAATCTCCAAGATGCGTATGTATACAGTTTTTTTTAAAAGAAAGAAAGTACATTCTGTCCGATGTGCTCAAATGTGTGCCCTAAAACAGTCCCGAAGCTCGAGGGGTACAGAACTTGCGACCGCAAAACCCAAACTGAATACAGTAAACACTTTATCTGCTCCTCTTTTTGTCTTAGTTCTCCAATATGTAAACTCTGATGTGCTGAAATGTGTGTCCTTGGTTAATGCTGTAGTTCTGAAGCTCCATGGGGGAAGGAGTGGAAACCGGGAGAAGGACCAAGGCTGACTAAACAATTTATCTGTATGCTTTTGGCTATTTTTTTTTTTTTTTCCTTTTTTTGCATGCCCGATATGACTACGTTTGATGTGATACAATGTGTGCCCTTAGTGAGAAAGACTAAAGTCCATTGTGGTGTGTTTGCATTTAAGCTGCCCAAATGTGTGTCCTTACTGCTCCATATAGTCCCAAAGTTTGGTGGTGGACTGAATGCTAGATCTCTAGAGCTCTTGGGTGTTTTGTTTTTTGTGTGGTTGCCATATCTGAGAAAGTCCTTATTTGCTGTCTGAGCTGGACAAATGTGTGCCCTTTATGTTTGGGGTTGTGAGAGAGTTTGTGCTGGTGGGTTGGCGTGGGAAGAGTGGCTGTGCTGGTGGGTTGGCATGGGGAGCATGGCCGTGCTGGTGAGGTGGGGAGGTGTGACTGTGCTGGGGTTGGGGGCATGGCCGTGCTGGTGGGGTGGGGTGTGGAGAGGGGCCATGCTGGTGGGGTGGTGTTGGCAGTGTGGCGATGCTGGTGGGGTGGGGAGCATGGGGAGCATGGCCATGCAGGTGGGTTGGTATGGGGAGAGTGGCTGTGCAGGTGGGTTGGCATGGAGAACATGGTCGTGCAGGTGGGATGGCATGGATATAGAGTGGCCGTGCAGGTGGGGTGGCATGGGGAAAGTGGCTGTGCTGGTGTGGTGGGGAGCATGATCACACTGGGGAGTGGGGAGCGTGGCCATGCAAGTGGGGTGGCGTGGGGAGAGTGGCCATGCAGGTGGGTTGGCATGGATAGAGTGGCCGTGCTGGTGTGGTGTGGTGGGGTGGGGAGTGTGACCGTGCAGGTGGGGTGGGGTGGCGTGGAGAGTGGCCGTGCAGGTGGTGGCAAGGGGAAGAGTGGACATGCAGGTGAGGTGGCGTTGGGAGAGAGGCCGTGCAGGTGAGGTGGCATGGGGTGAGAGGCCATGCAGGTGGGGTGGCGGTGGGAGAGTTGCCGTGCAGGTAGGTTGGCATGGGGAGAGTGGCCGTACAGGTGGGTTGGTGTGGGGAGAGTGGCTGTGCAGGTGGGTTGGTGTGGGGAGAGTGGCCGTACAGGTGGGGTGGTGGGGGGAGAGTGTCCATGCTGGTGGGTTGCCGTGGGGAGAGTGGCCATGCAGGTGGGGTGGCGTGGGGAGAGTTGCCGTGCAGGTAGGTTGGCATAGGGAGAGTGGCCGTACAGGTGAGTTGGTGTGGGAAGAGTGGCTGTGCAGGTGGGTTGGTGTGGGGAGAGTGGCGGTGCCTGTGGGGTGGCATGGGGAGAGTGGCTGTGTTGGTGTGGTGGGGAGTGTGACCATGCCGGGGGGTGGGGAGCGTGGCTGTGCTGGTGGGTTGGTGTATGGAGAGTGGCCGTGCTGGTGGGTTGGCATGGGGAGAGTGGCTGTGCTGGTGGGTTGGTGTGGGGAGAGTGGCCGTGTAGGTGGGGTGGCATGGGGACAGTAGCTGTGCTGGTTGAGTGGGAGAGGTGCTGTGCTGGTGGGGTGAGTAAGAGGGCTGTGCTGGTGGGGTGGGGGTGGGGAGTAGTTGACCGTGGGTGACTGCAGCACAACTGCTACATGACCACACCCATCAGTTGGGAACCGGATCTCGTAACTGGAGTGACGGGGAGTTAAATGCACTGTGACTCACTCCAGTAAGGTTCAGCCAGCACCAGTGACCTCACCATACTCCAGCACTCAGCACACAAGTAAGTACAATGCATTTATCAGGCATCTCATTTAATCAATTCTTTTGCGAATAAAAAATATTTTCTTTTCAGTTTTGTCTAATGAAGTCTGAAAATGCAGTTTGCTTATTGCACTGCTGGGCATATAACTGGTGACAGAAATATGTTGGTGAAGCTTGCAAATTAGGGACAGACTGGGGGAGTGAGTGGTTGCAGTGTACCCCAACCGGAAGTAACATCTGAAACTGCTGCTGTACTGTACATGGCTAGACACTTGGTATTAGGTTCTAGCATATTGGGGGGAGGGCTTTTCCTCCTGCGCTCCCATTCCAGTAGGCTAAGGTATCTCATTTGGGGGGATTTACCCCCTTTCATTGGGGGAAGGCTTTTCCTCCTGCACTCCCATTCCAGTAGGCTAAGGTATCTCACTCGGGGGGGATATCCCCCCATTTACCCCTTCCCATTTCCAATCAGTTGGCTTGATAACATTACTACTACTCTGAAAGAACGATGCAGAAAAAAGTAAGACATAGGTTCTAGCATAGTTTCATGTTTCTAAACTAATATGGAGGGGCACTCTGTCACCATGGACACCATGTGGATACTGCATCATGACAGAGTCTCAGAATTTACTTCCTGGTGGGGTAAATGGCAACCAGGCACAAGTTTAATATATTTTTAGTAAAGGCTGCAAAATTTGGGAGGGAAGCCTATACAAAATGGGAGGAGGGGACAAGTTAAAGATATATTTTTTTTACGTTTTCATATTTTGGAATTATTAATGCATGTCCTGAAGGAGAAAAATCCAGCAGTATCAAGCACAAATCAAATGTACTCAAGCAAAATGGTATTGAGGGGTGGCCCAGTGGTGCTGTGGTTTGAGGTACTGGACGTCACAGCTCGGGTCATCGGGGGTCGGCAGGGGAGGGAAGGGATCGAGTGTCTGGAGGACTGCTCTCCCTGCCTGGGGAAGGATCCATGGTTTGCTCCATTCCTTAGTGGCCCTTGATGGAAGTCGGCCGCAGATGCGGTAGCCATGACATGGGGTGGAGCTGCGGTGGACGTCGGCACGCTTGTGCCATGGACATCATTACATGTCTGAGCACTGGAGGGGGAAACAATGCAGAACCCCCTCCCCCAGGCATTAGGGAGGTGACAAGGGCACCAGGGACCCATGCCCACATCCACAGTGCTGGATCTTCCTCTCCCCAATGGCTTCCGGGGCTCCACACCGGACAGACCCTCTAATCTACAGATAGGTCACCAGGTAAGTGAGGTGGGCACTTCCCTGGGAGGTGATCGGGGGGCTGGGAAGTCCTTGTGGGGAGAGCTAGAGGAAGGAGGGTCATAGGCAGGGAGTAGAGGTAGTAGGGTCAAGAGTGCACCTCTGAGAGATGCTCTGGCATCTGGGAAAATAAACAGATTGTAAAAAAAAAAAAATTTATGGAGGGGTGGTAGAAAAGGCTCACCTACCCTGAGGTCCCAAGAAAGGTAGAAAAGTGATAGCCAGCTCCTAGCACCTTGCCAGGAGCTGATAACATCTTTAATGACTTCCCCTCATCCTGGGTGCTCGACCACCTCAACTTGAAAAAATCTGCTACTACATTCTGGGTCCCCTGAGCCAAGTGTTTGATTAGTGGGTGGGCTAGTGCCAGATATCTAGTCAGCTCTCCTTCTGCTAAGCTCCTCAGCCTGCTCGACTGACTAAACAGCTCATCACTAAGAAGGTGGCGTGAGTAGAGCTGGTGTGATTGATGATGAGGGTGTGGGCCAGGATGGTATTATTAGTAGTGACACCAGGCAGTCTGGCCAGTAAGACTACCTAGCATCACTACTGACACTCCTCCTTCACGACTGTTTGTGCCGGCTCCACGTGCACTCCCTTTAGTGATCAGATGCTTAGCAAGTGGAACAGGCTGGATAGCATAGCAGGTGTGTGTGTGTGTGGGGGGGGGTGACTGGCTATTTGGAAGTAGCCCACCCCCTGATCAATGATTGGGCTTGGTGGTACACAGGATGGTATAGCAGATTCTTTTAATTTGAAGTAGTCGGATACTTGGGCTAAGGAGGGGAATGTCATTAAAGGTGCTGTCGGTTTCTGGCAAGGTGCCAAGGGCCAGCTATCACATTTTTTACCTGGAGTGGGAATTCAGAGAAGGAGTAAGTGGGTGGGCAAAAGTTTGGACTCGGGAGGGAAGGTGACCAAGAGACTAGCCCTGCATCTGGCCATCTGCAGAGGGGGAAGACATACTTCCTAATTAGTGAACACTCCTTGCTGAATACAAATAAAGACAAGTATTCTTTGCAGGGACAAATATTTTGGAAGCCCAAAATTGTTGGTATTCGGGAATTAAAATTATTCGCTACTCACACACCTCTAGTACAAGGGACTGCTGAGCACTGAAGATACAGAAGTTTCTGTGTTAAGATTAGGGACAGTTGGAAGATACAAAACGCTATACAAAAATAGATGTAAAGAGCACCTTTCATAGCTCTGGTGCTCACAGCCACAAAGGACCCTTACCCGCCTCCGAGTTTGCTGCTGTTAAAAAATAAAAAAACATTTTTATATGGTACCATTTTTGGGACGGAAGGGATGGTATTTTTGCTCCGAGGAGCAGAGCCCCTGATCACTTCCACTTTCCGGTTTGGAGACACGTCCCCATACTTTCCCATGCTGTTACATCCCAATGTGCTAGTGTGGGTGGGGGTGCACTCCATATTGCCTATGGAGCTCACGCTAGCATGTTGTGATGTAACAGTATAGGAGTGGGTGGGGGCGCGTGTCTCCAAACCAGAAAGTGGACGGGATCGGAGGGGACCTGCCTTGAACTCGATACCATAGTTCAAGACTGGCCCCTGTTTACATAATTAGTCTCTATGCTGTTTTCCACTGCTTTCTTCTCCTTTAGTCTGGCCGCGAGTCCTTGTGGAGTGAGTGTGCACCCGTTCCCAGAAGTGGCTCCGAACCTCTTGTGGGTTTAGTCAGCATTTGTCCCTCACCAGGCCATATATCGACCTAGTTGCCCTTTCCCCGAGTCTGTGGTAGTGGTGCAGACTGAACCTTGTGCTGCAGCTGCTTGATCCATATCCATTTTTCTGGTCGCTGCTCCTACTGAGGTAGGTCCACCATAATAAATATTAGTATGCGATGATCCATCTGGGGAAGCATGCTGATGTCAGTGCTGCAGGACTGCAGCCTAATTGCTTATGTCTGTGAAGAAAAAAAAGTGCTTGCTGCCACAGTGTGGGTAAAATTCCTTCTACTGGGTGTTTGCTCCCCCAGTGTGTGGTCTTCTCTAGTTTGTGCCCCCTTTCTGCTGCCCCCAGTGTGTGCTCCCTTCTGCTGCCCCCAGTGTGTGCCCACTGTGTGCCCTTAGCTAGCTGTGAGCAGGGGGTGGCTCCTGTCCATTTATTTTGGGGGGGTTGATGTCCATGTTTGGTGTTGGCTGTGTCTGGGGAGGGGTGTTGTGTCTCGAAGAGAGGGGTTCTGGCCATGTCTGAGGGGGATTCTGGCCATGTCTCGGGGGAATTCTGGCCATGTCTCTGGAGGTTTGCCGACTCTGAGCAGGGGGGGGGGGTCTGTCCATGTTTGAGTTCTCTGGACATCAGTTGTTGGTGGTTGCTGTCTTTGTTGGGGAGGGCTTTGCCAGTGGGGTCTCTGGGGGTGGGGCATCTGGTCCATCAGGGTGAAACTGGGGGGAGTGGTGGTGGTGTGGTACACATGCTGGAAAAATGGTTCTGGACTCTGGCGATGGAGGAGGGAGGGGTGGAGGGGTGGATGGGCAGAGTGGCACAGAACCATTTTTTCCCCACACGTGCCAGTCCGCTGGGTCCGTGCCATGCATACCCTCTCGTACAAGGGACTGAAATGTTTCTGTGTCAAAATTAATGACTGAGGAGGTATGAAATCCTACAGTGGAAACTATTTACAAAAATCTTAATGTGTATGTTTATGTAGTTTCACATTATTGTGTGATTCGACAGGATGTTCTGTGATCTGTCCTCCTCATTTAGCACCCTGGCCTGTGACCCAGCCAGTCCCTCCTGGGGCAGGGGGAAGGTACACTGTTTGGTGGTCTTGGGGTGGTTTGCTGGGCATGTGTCTTAATTGTAAAATGCATTACTTTATTTACTGTTTTATACTTCTGGGACCTGCTTCACCCTGTCTCCACCCTGAATATAAATATGGTTTTAAAAAAGTAATTTGTGGGTGGTCTGTGTTTGTGTCTGCGTGTAGAAGAATAGAGACACACACACACTCGGACAAAAAAAGCTTTATTATGGGCTGGCAGTATAGTCTAGAGGTTAGAGGAACGAGGTGTGAAAGAGCTTGATACATCCAGCAGACCAGACCTGAGTTTGATTCTCACAACCTCCACTTGCATACTGTGTGATTCTAAGCAAGTCACTTAACCGCCCAGTGCTCCCAGGTCACCCCTGAAAACAGGTATTTGTACCTAGTGGGCCTTATCCAGTTACCAAAGACTAAAATAAAATAAAAAAAATAAAATTAAACCACAACAAGTCAGCTATGTCCATGTTTCATCTGTGCCCTTTAAAAGTGTCGGATGAGACAATTTTGAAGTAGTTGATGGTGGGGGGAGCATTCACGGCAACCTGGGCTACCACAGCCAGGCCCACCACACAATGGCATAGCCGGGTGATGCTAATAAAAACCACCAACCAAGTACTTACCTTTCAGGGTGGGTCCTGCATGGCTGTGCATGGGTATCTGGAGGTGTCGTTCCCACAAAACTTCCTGTGGTGTCTGTTCTCTCAGGTGGTGTGGTGGGATTGCCTTGGTGCCAGTGCAGTCCGTGTTTGCCTGGATTGGTGAACTACAGAGAACACATCCCGGGAAGGGCGAGCAGTCCTCCAGATGCTCGATCCCCTTCCTCCCCTGCTAACCTGAGTAGTTCCCGAACCAGGTGTGGCGCGAGGTGTGGCGTCCAGCGCCTCGACCCTCCACACCACCAAGCCGTCCATGACAATGAGTTTTTAAAGGAGAACTACCAGCAGAGGAGAAGCCATGACTGCTGCACAGATGGGGGCTTCACCTCTCTGGCCCCACCTGCAGGCACTAGATTAAATAAATAATCTTTGTACCTGACACTCAAACTGGTAAATTCTCCGGTGTGCCCTGCATTTTAATTTTTAATGTTGACGCTACCTTGCCCCTTCCTCAATAGTGCCCTTGCACATGGAGAGTAAAGTTTATGTCTCCAATGCGCTTTTATAAATCCCATGGGTGTGCCTAGAGCACTATTGCCCTGCCTATTGTATTGAGGAAGGGGCTAGGCAGCGTCATCAGCTTGCAGCGCTATGAGCAAGAGTGCATCAATCATCATGTTCGATAGAGCCATAAAATGCCAGGCATACCGGAGGATGTAACAGTTTGTACTAGTGATCAGGCACAAAGATTAATTTTATTTATGTTGACTGCTGAGGGGATAGGAGAGATGAAGCCCCGATCTGTACAGTGGTCATGGCTTCTCCTCTGCCAGTATAACTCCTTTCACGTCTTTGAGCTACGACATGAAAACTAAAAGGCTCCATTTTCATGAAGACCAAGTCAGAAAGTGGCCAATGTACTGTGGGTGCTATTCCAATTGGTTTATTTTTGTATCTCCCCATTAGCATCTTCATTAATCACTTGTGGATTTTTTAAATTGGACGCACTTTGTTTACAAATAAACCAATTCAGGCAGCTTAAATGTTAGGGGCTGAACTGACGGAGTCCACCTTGGCATCTGGTGGTTCGGCTTAATTCATGTCTGAGCTCTAACAGACAAGCTTTGGGACATAGCATTGCACAAGTACTGTCGTGATGCCTCTGTGGCTATCACAGCCGAGGCCGTGGGGGCTGCAGTGCTGGAGCTGCTGCCGTCACACCTGAGGGGTGGGGGCTTCAGTGCTGCAGCTGTCACACCTGAGGGGTGGGGCTGCAGTGCTGCAGCTGCTGCTGTCACACCTGAGGGGTGGGGGCTGCAGTGCTGCACCTGCTGCCGTCACACCTAAGGGGTGGGGGCTGCAGTGAGGCAGCTGCTGCCATCACACCTGAGGGGTTGAGTCTGCAGTGCTGCACTGCCTGCCGTCACACTTGAGGGGGGGGCTTCAGTGCTGCACCACCTGCCATGACACCTGAGGGGTGGGGGCTGCAGTGCTACAGCTGCTGCTGTCACACCTGAGGTGTGGGGACTGCAGTGCTGCACCTGCTGCCGTCACACCTGAGGGGGTGGGGGCTGCAGTGATGCAGATGCTGCCGTCACACCTAAGGGGTGGCGGCTGCAGTGAGGCAGCTGCTGCCATCACACCTGAGGGGTGGAGTCTGCAGTGCTGCACTGCCTGCCCTCACACTTGAGGGGTGGGGAATGTAGTAATGCTGCCGTCACACATGCAGGATGGGGGGCCACAGTGCTGCTGCTTCTGTCACACTGGCGGGAGGGGGGCCATAGTGCTGCTGCTGCCTTCTCACACCTGAGAGATAGGGGCCACATTGCTGTTGCTACTATTGAACTTGAGGGATGAGGCCATAGTGCTGCTGCTGCCATCACATCTTGTACCTAAAATAACTTTTAATTGGTACAAGTATGGATGGCTGTACAACAGTGGAGGTCAAAATTGCTAAAATGCATGTTAATGCAGTTAAAAATTGTTAAATAAGTGCACAAAACAAAACACCAGTAAAAACGGATTCTGGCTTGGCAGACACCAGTGGCAATACCGGTTTTTACAATGTGCAAAACGGAATTTGCCCTTTCTCAATCACGGTAAACCAGTGTCCCTGAGATTCTTGACCATCCAGTTCTAGTCTCCACAGCAGTTCAGAAAGACTTACTGTGGTGGAAGGATTCTCACAATCTTTCTCTGGGGCTTCCCTTTCGGAACCCTGCACCAGTAGCCACCCTCACCACGGATGCCTTGAACATGGGGTGGGGAGCTCATCTTGGGGAACACCAAGCACAGGGACTTTGGTCTGGCTTGGAGACTTCTCTCCACATCAATGTTCTGGAGTTGAGGCGGTCCTGTATGCGCTACAGACCTTTCAGACCCTCCTTACAAAGGGATCACTGCTAATCCAAACGGACAACATGTCAGTGGTTTGGTATATCAACAAGCAAGGAGGAACCGGTTGTACCTCCTTTGCAGGAGGCAATGAGGGTGTGGAACTGGGCAGTCCAGCACCATCTGGTCCTAGTGGCTGTGCACGTTCCAGGCATTTTTTTTTTTTATTTTCATCTTTATCCTCCTACCCTACCCCGGTGCCCCCTCCTTCCATCCGCTCATGTCCCCCGACACCCACCTTAGGGATCTGCCCCTAGAGTGCCCTTCCTCTCTCCCGGCACATTAGGGTCTGTCATATAGGTGGTCGGTAGACTTAGGGCGGACTTCATCTAGGGCAGCCGGAGGTGTTTTTCCAGTTTTCTCCCTCACCCCACGCCCCTGGGACGCTGTACACTTGGGACGTATGTCCCGAGTGGCTACGTGCTGACGCACGCCAGCCCTCATGCGCCGCAACATCCTCTCTCCCCGCTCCGACGAAGGAAAGCCGCCTCCATCCCTTCCTACTGGTCGGTGCTTCCACCGGCTAAGGAAGGGATGCAGGAATGCAGAGCGTTCTTGGTCACCCACCCCTGAGGAGGAGAGCAGCCATTGGGACCTCGATCCTCTCTCCCCACCGACCCCGGCTGCCCGAGTCCGTTCCCGAACCCGGGCCGCCAGCGTAGCGCGAGGTGTGGCATCTAGCACCTCAACCCTCAGTGCCACCGGGCCGGTGTTAATGAGTTCCAGGCATTTTAAACATTCTGGCAGACAGTCTCAGCAGGTCTCAGACCCTAGCTCATGAGTGGGAACTACATCAGGAAGTGGCAGATTCCATCTTCCAAAATTGGGGCATCCAGAAATTGACCTCTTCGCCTCCCAATACGATGCAAAACTTCCCAAGTTTTGCTCGCTTGTTCCAGAGCAAGGTGCTTTTTGGAGCGACGCGTTGTCTGTATCCTGGACAGGGAAATTTGTGTACGCTTTCCCTCCATTTCCATTCTGCAGAGGGTTCTCCTCAAGCTCCAGGCGGAAAGGGCAAAGATGATCCTCATCGCTCCTCTCTGGCTGAGACAGATCTGGTTCCCGCTGCTACAGCAGCTTTCCCGGGAACCACCGGTTCCACTTCCAATGACTCACGACCTTCTGACCCAGGATCAAGGTCGTCTGGTACACGTCTGAGGCTCAGGACCCTGCATCTCCATGCCTGGCTCCTGCAGACATAGCAATATCCCATTTCAGGGTTTCCTCAGGGGTTGCTCAAGTTCTCATCGAGGCCAGGAAACCGTCTACCCATTCCACTTACGCCATGAAGTGGAAGCGGTTTTCCATTTGGGCGCCCACTAAGGGCTGGAACCCCTTCTTCTGCACGGCCCCACAAGTCATGGAGTACCTCCTTCACTTGCCAGACTCCGGTCTGTCCTACTCTTCCTTAAAGGTCCATATCTCAGCTATCTCAGCGTACCATTATAGTCTGGACATTGCTTCTAGGCGGAGGGCTGGCTTTGGCCTAGCCGTCCTGCAGGGCCTTCTGTCCTAGACTGGGTCCTTCTTGGACCTCATTTTTTTCCGTTGGAGTTAGTTTTCCTCCTCCTTAGTTTCTCTCGGTCTCTCCTCAGAGGGACTGCTTGGGACTCTGTCCTATATGTGATGACCTACTGAAATAACCCTCTCAAAGTAAGATAGTACAGTTACGTAGGAACTTACTGCAACAGTAGATCTTCAAGACAGGTTCCTTCAGTAGGTCATATTTTCCTTCCCCTCATGTTGTGTTTTACGGGACTCCAATTCCTGTTCGCTCCTGCTATCAGGCCTCTTCCTGGCTCTGGCGGGAGAACTGGAGGGCAGGCATGGGGACCGCCCACTATACACAGTTATGCTGATGTCAGATATGTGACATCGGGTGGGCGGTCCCCCGTCAGGTATTGCTAGAAAAGTCTGCTGTGCGGCCCGATGCCAGGTGGTGCCAGTCCTATATGTGATGACCTACTGAAGTAACCTCTCTCGAAGATCTACTGTTACGGTAAGTTCCTACGTCACTGTACTTTTCAGTGCTTCTGCACTTAGGTTCTTTGTCTGTAGCTTGTTTTGGATTTTTCTCTTTTTGAGCCCCCACCACCCAAGCAAACAAGGCAACTATAGGGATGAACAGTTTTCACTGAAAAGTGTAGATCAGAGATCAGTGAGTCAGTAGGTGCTGGCTAAGAGGAAAGACTTGCAAAGTCTGTTGCTACAAATTGATATACTGAAGAAGAGATATGACATTTGCTGAAGGTTATCTCCTGCATTTTAAATAAACATCATACAGAGATTGTGTGTTGAACTTGAAGTTCGGTGTTTGGTCCATCTATTATCCCACAACATCTGTACAGAGTTGGTGTCAGAGTGGGATAACTTGCTGGAAGCATCTGGACTGGCTGAAGAGGGACATTTTCTGATGTATATCGCCCAGCTATCCCAGGTGCACTGATGCACCAGGAGTTGCCAGAGGAAAACCCAGAGAAGAAAGTCCATGGAGTTCTGACCAGAACCACGGCTGACAGACTGGGAGAGAAGCTGCTGCCTGGACTGTACCTGAGAGCTCGGAGGATGGCTTAGCCTGAAGATGATGAAGAGATGCAAAGGGGATGGGGAACTACCATGGAGTTGAGGCAGACCAGAGATGCAAGATGGCACCCCGATGGTAGAAAACCTGATGAGGCTAACATTGTGGATGAGTGGGCAATGGCTGAAGGCAGACCGACTATTCAGAGAGGCAGAACACCAGTGCCAGGTGCTTGAGAGGTCCCTGATGGAGAGTTTAAATAAAGAATCAGAGGAGGATTTTTTGTGGGCTCAGTTAGAGGAGGACCCCCTGACTGAGCAAGATATTCCTTTGTTGCCTGTGTTCCCAGGATGTTACCTGTTGCAGGTCAGAGATTCAAGTATGGATCTTGAATGTGAGACCCCAGGTAAGACTGTGCCTAGTGATATTGTGCTGGGGTTGAAGACTCCAAGCAAGCTAGAAGAAGCCTATGAGTCTGAAGGGACTTTTTCTTGTATCGATGCAGCTAAATCTATTGACAGTGTTGACTGGGGTATACTGCAGGCTAAAGATGCTAATATTGCCAGAATGTTACAATATGTTAAGATCAAGGAGGCGGTACATGTGTTTTATTTTTTTGATGAAAAACCTACAAAGGAGGAGGTGGGTGGAAAATGGATAGGAACCTGCATTGGGGTAACACCTAGAGTGTCTACTCTCAGGTGTCTGTATCAATACCAAGTGAAAATAATGAATCAAGAGACATAGTGGGTTTATACAGAGGGGTTGAACCTAGGACTGGGCCCCTGCTTAAAACCAACATGTCTGGTGGGGTTGGAGCAGGTAATTACTCACCCCAGATAAAGTCTTTCTATGGTACTAGACTTTACAGCCATTCAGATTTTTGGTTAAGAAATATGACAGACTTTCCCTAAAAGGAGATGGGAAGGTACCATTAGTCTCTGTTGAGAAATGTGTTAATGCCTCAGGGTAAAGAATGATGAAATCCACTATGTTTATGATGGAATGTTTATTGTTAATAGGGACACTGAGACTGAGCTTCTCAAGATAGATGGGTGGTAGCTCCATCCCTTCCTGGGACAGGAAGGTGGTAAACAGTCTGCAACAACTGCTTCCCTCTTAAGGTGGGGGATATGTGACAGGGAGCTCCTGCCACTCTTGAGGACCGACCTTTTCTTAAATCTGTTGCAACAGTTCTTCTGTTCCCTAGCCTAATCTATTCTTTACAATTTCTAGTCCATAAGGTTGGCCACGTATGAGCAACCTCCCCTTTCTTGAATATGCTATAGTGTCCTCTTTAATTTTCCTTTTCCCTCTCAGGTCCTTGTACAGGGAGGTTATTGTGGTGACCTCTAAGCTTATGTAAAACAACAGGCTGTGTTTATCATTGTTGAATTTAGTATGTAATAGTACTATGTCATAAAATACCTTGATGTACATACCTTATGTTTATGAAACCTGTAAATGTTGAAAATACCATGGCACTAGGTGTTTTTGATAAACATAAAAAGTTACTAGGGGACTGTATGATAACAATTAAGTTAGTTGTGCTATTTAAAATGCATGTAAATTGCTGTAAGTTGAACAAGTCTGAAATGTCATGGTGATTTGCATATATCCCATGATGCTTTGCATTTTGGGAGTATGTGTGATGTTGTGTTTCTTTAAACTTGGCTTTATTGTCAATGCCCTTTGGGGTAACCCTTGTTTCACTGCTTCTGCATTGAGGTTCTTTGTCTGTAGCTTGTTTTGTTTTTTTTTTCTTTTTGAGCCCCCACCACCCAAGCAAACAAGGCAACCATAGGGATGAAGGGTTTTCACTGAAAAGTTTAGATCAGAGGCCAGTGAGTCAGTAGGTGCTGGCTAAATGTAGAGGAAAGACTTGCATGGTCTGTTGCTACAAACTGATGTACTAAAGAAGGGATATGATATTGCTGAAGGTTATGTCCAGCATTTTGAATAAACATCATACAGAGATTGTGTGCTGAACTTGAAGTTCGATGTCTGGTCTATCTGTTATCCCACAACCCCTCCACATTCAGGTACCAACAAGTCCACTTCTATAAGGCTAGGCAGAGGAGGGATGTGGCAGTCATGATCCCAAAGTCATAACCCATAGGGTTACATTTGATACCAAAGACGTCCTTGTAGACAAGGAGGGTCATTATGTGCTTTTCAAAGTCAAATGCTAACCCTAGTGTCTAAGCCCCCCACTGCAGATTATGCTTTCATTTGTACCCTTTTCCTCCATAATTGCAGAAAAAAACTGAGGGGGTGGTGGTTCTTTGAGGAGACCTCAATTTAACCTTCACCCCACAGGTAGACAGGACCTCCCAGATTCCTGGGAGGGCGCAACTGGTGGCCAACAGGGTTAAAAATGTAATGGCTGAACTAGGCTTTCTGGATGCCTGATGATGTCTTAATGGGCAGGTCAAGGGATACACATTGTTCTTGTCAGCTCATCAAATCTATTCCAGAGTCAATGTTTTTTTGAATCACTAAAGAACGTCTAGATAGGGTACTGGCCTGCACCACAGGACCCATAGGGCTGTCAGATCATGCTCCTGTTATGCTGCAAATAAATCTAAACATGCATAGAGAGCCCTCTTTCTGGAGGTTGAATGTCTCTTTGCTCCAAGATAAGGATGTCAGGGACAAAGTGTCCCAATAGATTGAGCAGTCAACCTAGGAAAATGAGTCCCTTGACATTTAACCCTGCAAAATTATTATGGGATATTATAAAGATGATGGCGAGGGGCCAGCTGAACTCCATAGCAACCAGGAAGAAAAAGGCAGACATGCATGGAGTGATAAAGGAGCTTAGAAGCTAAAATCCTGGAACTGGTATTATTGCAACAAACCAGGTCAAAGAGACAGATGGGTAGGGAACTCCGGCATGGGGTCATTATGTTGCAAGATATAATGCCGCATTGCACAATTGCACTGCATGATTTATGCCATGAGGCATTATGTCTTTGTTCTGTGGGGGGCTCTGCCCCCACACCCCCCGTTATGGGGGTCTGCACCCCCCAGATCCCCCCACAAAGATTCTCAACTCCGGGGGGGGGGTCCAACTCTGGGAGTGCACAGGTCCGGGTTCACCATAATGCTGTACACTATTAAGCGTGCAACATTATGACCCGGTACAGGGAACTCCAATGACTAAAAAAAAAAAAAAAATCAGCTATTGGACTACAGGGTGGAACAGAATTTGAAATATTTAAGACAAAGGTACTATGGGGGAACCTAAAGCATTGAAGCTTCTGGCTTGCTGTCTTTGTACTCAACTAGTTAAGGCACATATTTCTAAAGTCATGCATCAAGGTCTAGGTAGTAGAGTGGAGAGGATACAGGAGGTCTCCAAGGCATTTTCAGAATATTATGTATAGAATAAAGTCTGGCAGTGTGTGATATGAAATTTTAATGCACACCTGAGGTGTGGGATGCTACATAAACCCGAGGGGTTTATTAAAGCATTCCCACACCGAGGACGTGTATTAAATTCTCATATGGACACTTCCACATCTTTTATTTTATATAATAACTGGTCAGCAAATTTTTTTCCAGCCCGATTTCTGGGACCATGTGACACACACACACATACACACACACATTCTCTACCTCTCTGACCCTCTCTCCCTTTCCATACTGAGCATTTTGTTATTTTTTTGTTGTTGTTTTTACTCATTTATTTTTTTATTATAAATTTTTTTCACTTACATACAATCTGTTGTTGGGATCGCGATTGAGCTAGCGCTGCGAATCAAGTCGGAGCCCTGTTTCTGAAAGCAGAAAAAGAGAAGGATCAACCAGATACAAGTTTTTAAATAATGTAGAATGTAGGATCAACTAGATGGATTTATAAAAATAAAAATAGTAAGTGCACAGGCTTTTTGTGGTGGCTCCTCAGAGTGCCATGTTTATAAAAGAGTTAAGCCCACCCATGCACTGAGCAAGAGCAAATGAGAGAGCGCACATTTTTATGGACAGTGCGCATGAATGCTATAATAACCCTTAGGTTATTATGGAAAATATCAACTTGGTCACCCATAGAAAAAAATTGCTGACCAGTTATTATTGCACCTTATATGCCACATGACTGGGGAGTGCATGAAGAGTCATAGATTATTTTCTTGAGCGGCTGTACCTTCCTCACGTCATGCAAGATCAAAATGACCTTTTAAATGTCCCAATCAGAGCTAATGAAATTCTTGAGGAAATAAAGTGTAGTAAAACCAGTAAATACCCAGGATCAGATGGGTCCCTGCAGAATTTTATAAGCAATTTTGGGGGGAAACAGTGCCACCACTGAGGGTGGCATATTAGGCGGCCATGGAGAAAGGGGGAGCTCTAGCTCCACCTTGGAACTATACAGTTATATCTATACTCCCCATGCCCAGCAGGGACCCTACCCTGTGTCCCTCACATTATCCCATTATTATTCTTAATGAAGATTACAAATTCTTTACAGCCATTTTAACACATCGTCTAGAGAGCATTTTCTCAGGCCTAATAGGTCTCAATGAAACAGGATTTGTTATGGGGAGACAGACTCAGGACAGTATATGTAGGACACTGCATGTAATAGATCACCTCTCAAAATAGAAGACACCTGCTATTATGAGCATGGATGCCGAGAAAGCATTTGATCTGGTTGACTGGCAATATCTACACTTGAGTCCTTGCTGGGTTTGGGTTGTCTTCCCCCTTCATACAGTGCATTCATACATTATTACAGCCCCACAAGCATATGCTAGGGCAAATGGGCACCTCTTCATAGTGTTTAAGATGGGATGAGGGAGTAGACAGGGTTGCCCCCTATCACTGGTATTGTTTGCCATGTATAATGAGCCCTTGGCTCAAGTCATATTTCATGATGAGGTGCTATGGGTGTAAGCATACAGAACAGGGTGCACAGAACTGTGCTTTATGCTGATGATGTGCTCCTTTACTTTACACAACCACAGATCTCCTTAGCTAGATTGATGGAAATTTTATGAGAATTTTCCAGTCTATCAGATTATATACTGAAGAACACCAAGACTGAAGTTTTGACATTTAACTTTGCTCTCCCAGTAGTCTTACAAAAACAGTAACCTCTGAAATGGAGAATGGCGTACCAACCACTTTATCTCCTTCTGCTACTGGGCCCTATGGAGAGACAACATACAGAGAACTCACATGTCCAAAACACATGGGAGGCAGAATGATCTCTGAAGCTTCAACCAACAGACTGGAATACAATTGGGTACTGCCAGCACAAAGTTACAAGATCCCCCCACTGGAGAGAATACAGTTGGAAAACAGCTGTCAGATTTTTCCATATACCCCAGATTACAGCTGAATTCCTCCTGGCGGGAGACTCCTCATGCTGGAGGAAATGTGATTGTGAGGTAGCCACCCATACGAACATATTTTGGGCCTGCACCCTCCTCAACCAGTACTGGACACAAATAGCCCAGGAGATTAATGTCTTAATACAAGACTTTGGAGCATTGACCCCAGCTGTGGCCCTATTATTACACTTTCCACCACATGACAAAACTAAAACATAACAGTACCTACTAAGCATCCTTCTACCAATGGCCAAAAAAACCAATAACCAGATTATGGTTGCAATCAGTGATTCCTACCATTGGGAGGACACCATCTACAATGTTTATACCATGGAAAAGCTCACTGCTAAATTACAGCACATGAAGACTAAGCTACAAAATCAATGGACCCCATGGCTATTGTATATTATGGACAAACATGCAGCTATAATACCATAAAGCAGAGGCTGGAGACAGTTTGGGGATGAGTGGAAATGAGAAATGCACCCATGCACTTGAGGGGTGCCCTAATGTAATTATAGCATACCATCAAGGTCTGGAGCCCCCTACCCACCCAGGGGATTAATATGAACTACACAGAAACTGATATTGTAACAGACTTGTTGCTCTGTCTTGTATGCTTAATATCACTATGTATGGCTGTTTCCTGTACTCACTGCCTACCATAATGGATGAATTGTAATATATCCTGTTGTCAAAAAAATTTCAATAACATTTTAATGGTATAAAGTGATAATAGCAATCGTATATGGGTGACCGTCAAAACAGCGACCCATAGTATGGCGTTATTATCATGGGTGACCTGCCAGGGTAGCAAGGACTGTGACTGCAAGGACAGGGAGGGGCGAGCGGAAAAAGAAAATAGCAAGGGGAAGGGGAGGGATAGGGAAGAGGGTTATTACCCTCTAGTGTGCCTGCTCTGCTGCGCCAACCATGTGGTGTAGTGGATAGGGAGGCTGGTTCCAATGAAGCAGGTCCTGGGTTCGGGGCTGGGGACCAGGAAGATATTTTTGTTCCGCAGCTGCAGGACTTACAATTTGTTTTAAAACTGGGCTGTGCCCCTCTCCAACATGCACCCCTAGAGTTGACAATCTATAATCAGGGGGTGCAGAACCAACAAACACACTTAATTTCTTGTGTGTGCCCGTGCGCCTGCTAGTGTATATCACCTGCTTTTCGTGATATACACTGCTATAAACGATCTCCATAACATGTGCGCTATTATGACATGGAAGCCATTTTAAATTTAAAATAATCTGGGGAATTGAATTTGAATAATATTTTAAATTTTAAATAATCTGGGGAATTGTATTTCAATAACATTTTAAATTTAAAATAATCGGTGGAATTGAATTTCAATAACATTTTAAATTTAAAATAATCTGGGGAATCACCAAATTAAAATACCTAGGGATATACCTTAAAACACTACAGCTTTCTTCTATCAAGATGATTTTTTCCCCACTAATGCAGACTATAGCAACAGACATTGAGAGGTTGTCCCTATCACCTTTCCCCACGTACTCTGTAACACAAGCTGTAAAGATAAATTTCCTACTGAGGAATCTTTACTTATTCCAGTGCACTTCAGTACACTTGTCACATCTGTGGGTTGCTACTGCACGAAAACAAATTCTGACATTTTTCTGGGGATCTATGAAACCCAGAGTCCATAGTGGAGTACTGCAGGCCAGAAAGTACTTGGGGGGGGGTGCTTTGCCCGCTTTGCTTTGGAGGGATGCTGGCTGGTGCCAAAAGTCAAACTCACCCTCCTGTGGAGGGACCCTGCCTATACTGTTATGTGGATGTATATGGAAACAGAGCTGGAGACCACCATCCCACCATTGACCTTACTATTTGATAAACAAGTTCACTACTATATCTCCTTGAAATGTTTGATGTGATGCAGGTCTCCTTAGTAGTCTGGGACAAATGCACAAAGTGAGAAAATATTGCTAAATTTATGTGGAGGTACAGATGGCTAGCCTGGGATGAAGACTTTTCCCCAGGTACCCTGGATATCTGGTATAAGAGATGAGCCCTACTGGGTCTACAGTACCCTGCCCAGTTACTGACAGGTAATATAATTAAAACCTCTGAAGCATGTACAACTGCATTTGGCTGGGGCACAAAGGACCACTTTATATATTTTCAGTTCAATGGCTGTGTTACTAAATATTTGGGAGCAGAAGGGGGATGGTGCACAATCTACAGGAGGGACAGGGAGAGTAGAAGAGGAGGAGGAGGAGGAGTAGCTCTCTTTGTAAGGGAAGGGATCAAAGCAAAGGAGCTAAAGGGTAAACAGGGAGGAGAGGAGGCACTGTGGGTCACCCTGGAGACTGGAAATGGCACCACAATCCACACAGGGATTGTATAGAGACATCCATGTCAGGGGGAGGAAATGGACAAGGAAATGATAGAAGGCATCCTTAGGATGGCAGAGAAAGGGGAGATATTGCTGATGGGGGACCCGAATATGCCAGATGTTAACTAGAGCACCTTTGCTGCAGCCACATCTAAGAGCAGGGCCATTCTCAATGCCCTACAGGGGGCATGCCTCAGACAGCTAGGGTTGGAACCCACTTGGCAGGGAGCAATCTTAGACCTGGTACTCTCAAATGGGGATGGAGAGAGGATCTCAGATCTAGAAGTGGGTAGCCATCCAGGAACAAGTGACCACCAAACAGTGTGGTTCACGGTAAACTCAGCTGTAGAGTCAAGCCATACAAAAGTGAAAGTACTGGACTTCAGGAGGGCTAATTTTTGTCAAAATGGGAGAGTGCCTCAGAAAAGTACTTGCAAACAGGCAAGAAGGAGGGGTGGAGCAACAATGGGGAAACATCAAAACTGCCATCACAGAGGCAATAAGCCTTTGTGTGAAGCAAATAAACAAATCAAAACGAAAGACAAAAATACTATGGTTCTCAAAAGAGGTGGCAGGGAAGGTTAGGGAGAAAAATATAGCATTAAGGAAGTATAAGGAAACACAGAAGGAGTAGGACAGAGAACTGTACCAGTTAAAGCAGAAGGAAGCAGGGAAGGCATTCAGAAGAGCAAAGGCCCAAACCGAGGAAAAGATAGCCAACTCAGTTAGGAAGGGGGATACAACCTTTTATAGGTACATTAGGGAGATTAGTGAAGAAAGACAAAGGGAAGGATACTGAGGCTGAATAAAGAGGAGGGTGGGTAGGCAGAGAGGGACAGTGAAAAAGCAGGGATACTGAATGAATACTTCTGCTCAGTATTCACAAAGGAAGAGGAGGGAGAGGTACCTAATCCAGTCAATAGAAGCACTCTGGACAGGGGGGTCAATATCAGTCCTTTCACAGAAAAAAGGGTTCTGAAAGAACTCCTAAAACTGATGGTGGACAAAGCAATGGGGCCTGATGGGATTCACCCCAGAATTCTAAAAGAACTGAGGGGAGAACTAGTAACAACATTGACTACCCTTTTTGACAAATCATGGGAGGATGGTGTGGTACTTGAGGACTGAAGGAGGGCAGCTGTGATTCCCCTTCACAAAAGTGGGAGCAAGGCAGAGGCAGGAAACAACAGACCTGTCAGTTTGACCTCAGTGGTAGGAAAAATGATGGAATCACTTCTGAAGGAAAGAACTGTTGAGTACCTAGAGGCCAGTGGGGCACAGAACCAAAGGCAGCATGTATTCACAGTGGAAAGGTCATGTCAGATGAATCTAATCGATTTATTTGACTGGGCGACCAAAGTTGTAGACCAGGGAGGGGCTGTGGACATGGCCTACCTAGACTTTAGCAAGGCATTTGACACAGTCCCGCACAAAAGATTAATAAATAAATTAGCCAGCCTGGGACTGGGTCCCAGGGTGGTAGCCTGAGTAAAACGTTGGCTAGACAACAGGATGCAGAGGGTAATAGTAAACGGAGTCCACAGTGAAGAAAGGGGGGTTACTAGTGGAGTACACCGGAGGTTCAGTACTGGGTCCGGTCCTTTTTAATGTCTTTGTAAGTGACATTGCAGAAGGACTGGAAGGAAAAGTATGTCCCTTTGCAGACGACACAAAGATCTGCAACAGGGTTGATACACAAGATGGAGTGGAAAAGATGAGAAGGGACTTGACAAGGTTGTAGAAATGGCGAGCTATATGGCAGCTTAGATTCAATGCAAAGAAGTGCAAAGTAATGCACCTGGGAAACAAAAACCCAGGGGAAGAGTACACAATGGGGCGTGAGATACTGACAACAACAAAAATGGAAAGGGACCTGGGGGTAGTTATATCAGATGACCTAAAGGTGGGCAAGCAATGTGAGAAGGCAGTAAGGAGGGCTGGGGAATACTGGGATGCATAGGGAGAGGCATCACCAGTAGAAAACAGGAAGTTGTTATCCCTCTGTACAGACAGTTGGTGAGACCCCATCTGGAGTACTGTGTCCAGTTCTGGAGACCCCATCTCTGCAAAGACATATACAGGGTGGAGGCTGTCTAGAGGAGGGCAACCAGAATGATGCAGGGTCTGCACCAGAAGTCATACCAAGACATACTCATAGCTCCGCCTACTTGGGCTGTGTGGCTGGGTGTTTGTGTTTGTCTCTGTCAGTAGTTTAGTTTTGTGGATTTTCATGTGTTTCAGCTTGGAGGAACTAGACCATTCTTGGATATGAGCTCTATGAAAGTTTCCTGGACTAAGAAACTGGAAAACATCACCAGCAGATATTGGGATTCTCATTATAAATCAACTTTTTTGGAAGCCATCACAATCAAAGTAAGTACAGCTAAGAAATTCTACAAGCTCTGACCTGGGGAGTGCAAACTGAATCCACATTTCCATCTGCCTTATTGCTAAAGGGATCTGCATGTCTTTGAGAACCATTCACAACTATTTAAACAAAGGGAAGACACTGACAAAGGGTTTTAACTTCCTGCATATGCCCCAGGCCAGTGTTCCAGGAATTTAACACATCCTTTGTCTTGCTACTGTAGATCAAACAGTTTACTGGTCCTTTTCCGGTGGATTTGATCATTTTACATCATTTGGCAATGGGGCAAATCCTCCCTCCTGGAGGCACACCACCAAAATTGATCTGTCCCTGCTTATGTGTGAGCCTTGGGCTCATCTAGACACATCGTATAAAACTATTCCAATGTTGCATTTTCGACATTACCACCTGGCATGCTACTGTTCAAAAAAGAAACACAACCTCTCTCGGACGAACTCCGCCTATGCACCCTGAAACTTGTGCTCCTCCTCCTGCTTCTATCAGGGACTGTTCACCCTAAACCCAGACCAAACATCTCCAACCAAAACAAACCTGCAGGCACTCTCTCATTCATGTGCCTGAACATCTGCAGTTTACTTCCTAAGCTTGACGCACTGCAAGCCTTTACCACCCAACACAATCTGGATATTCTGTCAGTAGTTGAAACTTGGCTCACTCCAAATATTCCTGACCAGGCAATCACCCTTCCTGGTTACGGTGTCTTCCAGGTTGATCGTAAGTCCAAAAGAGGTGGAGGGTGTGCCTTATATGTGAAAGACACTCTCCGAGGACACCCCATTGATCCCAATCTTCCAGCAACTCCTGCTCAGATTCTTCCCATCAGACTCCTGTTAGGCACCCACAATAAGGCCCTCAAGTTGTCACTGTTTACATACCTCCTAAGGAACAGGGACTTGGTCTAACCGCTGTCCTTGACTTTGTCAAATCCCACCCATCAGACTCCGAAATCATCCTTCTTGGTGACTTTAACATTAATTGGCTCTCAGCTGAAGGTGGGTCATTTAAGGACTCTGTTATATCAGCTAACCTGACTCAAATGGTTGACTACGCAACTAGAAAGAACTACAGAACTGGGACCTGCACCCTACTTGACTGGATCCTAACCAACCACCCCTCTCGGATCACGAAAACCTCAGTCCTCCCTGACTTACTCAGTGACCACTCTCCCATCAGCTGTACCTGGTCAAACAAATTCTATAAGCCCCCTCCAAAAATCATCACCAGCAGAGTCCTACCCTGTGGTCAGCTACCACACCTCAAATCACAACTCTGTCTGCAGGACTGGTCCCCCATCTTTAAGGCAACAGATACTAATACTGCACTGGAGCAATTTATTCACATTTCCAATGAAGTCTGTAATAAATTTGGCCCCCTCAGAAAGTGCAAAGTTAAATTGCTCAGTAACCCTTGGCTGTCAGGAGACCTCCTAAAAAAAACTTAAATCCAGGGACCACCTCTGGGAACTGGCTAGAAACTCCAGTAAGCAACTCGACATCCAGAATTATAAACAGGCACAGAACAACTGCACCAAATCCATTTGGCAACAGAAATCTGACTACTATAAAAATGCCCTCACCAACTCCTGGGGAAATGGGAGGGATTTTTGGAAAAACATTAAAGATGTCACTGGGAAGCAGACAAAATTATCGCTGAACATACTCAACATAAATGGGCACACTACACTTGACCCTAAAACTATTGCGAACACTTTTAACATCGCTTTCACCGACCTTAGCAGTGTTCTCTCCTCTGACTTCTTCCAAGATGCATCAACTCCCACCCCCCAACTCCTCCACCCATGCCTGTCACCTACCTTTCTACTTTAAAGCCATCAGCAAATCTAGAACAAGCAATGACTTACTTGACCTCAAGCTACTGGCCCTAATGCTTGACGAGGTACTTGGGCCCCTCACCAAGATCTTTAATCTCTCTCTCTTTCCCTTAGCCAATTCCCGGACAAATGGAAAATGGCCACTGTTACCCCGATTCACAAAAGTGGTGATAAGACTGACCATGCGAACTTCCGCCCTATCTCCATTCTGCCTCCCCTATCGAAGGCACTGGAACGTATAGTAGCGGACCAACTTACCAAGCATCTGGACAATTATAATATTCTCTGTAAACAGCAACATGGCTTTAGAAAAGGTCATAGTACATCCTCTGCCTTACTCGAATTCACCAGCTCTATTCACAGCTCCCTCGACAATGGACAACTAACTGGTGCTATTTTCATTGACCTGACCAAAGCCTTTGACACTGTCCACCACTCCCTCCTGCTGAGCCAACTAAAAAATGCTGGTCTCTCCAATGATTTAATCTCTTGGTTCAAAAGCTATCTTGAAAACCGCTCCCAGCAAGTAAAAATCGGGGATGTGCACTCTGATTCCAAACCTGTCCTCTCTGGAGTCCCCCAGGGTTCAATACTGGGCCCCCTACTCTTCAGCCTGTTCCTCAACACTCTACCGGACTCCTGCACTGAACATATCACCCTGTATGCCAATGATGCAGTAATCCTTGCCACACACCAGGACCCGAAGAAATTGTAAGAGAATCTCCAACTCGGCTTCTCCTCGCTTGAGAATTGGTTCTCAAAGCACAAACTGATCCTTAATCAAAAAAAAAAAAACAAGGCCATGATCTTCAGCAGCTCCCATAATAAACAGAAGCACTTCCAACTCTCCGTTATCACCAGACAAGGTGCCGCACTGGAACAGGTCAAAAACTTTAAATACCTCGGGATCACCCTTGACCCTCACCTCTCCTACACTGCCCACATTGACCATGTCGCCAAAGCCGCTAACTCCCGGCTAGGCCTGCTATTCCATGATAGGAAACACCTGACACCCGAAATCCTCGCTGTCCAGAGCTCCATCATATCCATCATTGATTATGGAATTATCATTTACGGCTCTGCTACAACCACTGCACTCAAACGTGTATCCATCGCCCTCAACAAGGCCTGTTGACTTGTCACTGGCTCCCAATGCCTAACTCACACCTGTGACCTCTATTCTCAAACTGGATGCTTGCCAATCGAATAAAACACCAAACTTGTATTACTACTAAGAAAATCTTGCTGGGCCTTGCCCCCCCTGGAGTCTGTGCCCTCATACAACCGAGAATCCACACCCGCCATACCAGGGAATCGAAACCTCAGCTTCTGCAAATCACGCATTGCCACACAACACAAGGCCAAAGATCCTTTGCTTACCGGGCCGCTAGTTGGTACAATGGTCTTCCCAGTGACATCTCATCCTCACTATCACTCAGCACTTTTAAGACTCGGCTCCGCCTAACACTCGCTGTCTCCAACCTCTGTGACTATTGTGGCTAAACATGTCTTTTGGTTCCATAGCTGAAGATGCCCTTTTGGATCCACATCTACTCCTGCTCTTTGCCAGCACCCCCCCCCTTCACCTCCGCTGCTGGCCCATGACAAATGCCACCCGGCTGCACTACCTCTATTCTTACCTGCCTTCCACCTCTCCTCTCTCTGTTCCCCCCACCTACCTCCCCTTTTCTCCCATCCACTTAGTCTCCCTGATTTCACCATCCTTCTTTCCCTTTCCCCTTCCCAAAGTTTCACTTTAATGTTCTTTTTTACTCTATAGTACTGTGTTTTTTTAATTTTATTTTATAAACTGTTATCTTTGCTTTTGTTTGTCTCAATTGTACCAATGACGTGGAACCTTTGTAAAAGTGCCTCGGCTCAAAGGTATTTGTAATCCTACAACAAATAAATAAATAAAAAATGCTAAAGGAGCTCAATATGTATACCCTTGAGGAAAGGAGGGAGAAGGGGACATGATAGAAACATTCAAGTACCTCAAGGGAATCAACAAAGTCCAAGAGGGTAGCATCTTTCAGAAAAAGAGATGTGCAAGAATAATGGGACACAATTTGAAGATGGAGGGGGGATGGCTCAGAGGTAATGTGAGGAAGTATTTTTTCATGGAGAGGGTTGTAGATGCATGGAACAGCCTTCCTGAGGAGGTTGTGGAGTTGAAAACAGTGGGAGAATTCAGGAATGCATGGGACAGACGTAAGTCAATACTAGTGGTGGGTAGGAGGAAGTAGGCTGTTGGTTAATTAGGATCTGCAGCTCATCCATTAGGTAGGGAAATGGGCAGACTAGGTGGGCCCAATGGTTCTAATCTGCCATCAAATTCTATGTTTCTATGACATCATTTGAAGCACTTACCTCCTCATCTTTATTGACTATAATACAGCAGAAGAGGGCTATCAGTTTGTTATATCACTTTTTAGCACATGATATGGAAACACAAGTACACTACATCACAGATAAATGGCAGGCAGTCTCACAAATTCAGGTAACCCCTAAAGATTCGAGACGGATTTGGCAAGTCACCTTTAAGACAGCCTCTGTGCCAGATGACAGGAGTTTGCCTGGAAGGTGCGTACCTGCTATTTGATTCTACTGATCTCTGCACAGGATCACAATATGGGCTGAATGGGAGCATACCTGCTATCGTCTATCGGTTAACTAGGATCTGCAGCTTATCCATTAGGTAGGGAAATGGGCAGACTGGGTGGGCCAAGCGGTCCTTATCTGCCGTCAAATTCTATGTTTCTATGTTTCTATCTTGTGGCTCTCCCTCCCCTTGCTTCATTAGCCTCCAGCGTGCTTAGGAGCCCTCTGCTGCTTCCATCCCTGCAGCTCTGCTCCGACAATGAGGTTGCTTCATGGCCAGAACTTTTGAGAACCTGACATGGAGTTGCTGCAAGAACTTTCATTCCTTCACTGATTTCTGCACAGGATCGCATGGTCTCCCTCCCCTTGCTCCATCAGCCTCCAGCTGCGAGCTTGCTTGCGACCCCCTGCTGCTTCCACCCCTGCAGTTCTGCTCAAACAATCAGGTTGCTTCATTTAGCTGCTGCCATCAGTGGTCCTCCGCACTTGTGGTCGAGAGCACTAAGGACTGTAGTGCAAAGGACACTGAAGAGTCTGCTTGGAGTCAGCTGTGAGTTAGTCGTGGGCCAGCCAGGCTGCTCCCCCGGTCTGCCTCCTCCCAGCTTTCTCGGATCTCTCCATAGCCAGTGTGTACCATGTAAGACTGTGTGATCCTGCTTTGCTTAAAGTTATACATTCTGTTCACAACCTGTTTACACCCTAACTAGGTGGGGCTATTTTCCTCCTTACAGAAACACTCTGCCTAGTATTGTTGTTTATTCATGCTAATCTGCTAACTAGTCCTTGCATTATTTTTGCATTCCATGTATCAGTACTTTGTCCTACTTATTTGCACTAGCTTAATTCCAGTCAGCATTTTGTGTGTTCATCCTGCATAGCCCTTCTGTGGCCTGTGGTAGCCATCTCATATCTTAGTCACTGCTCATTGTCATTTTAAGTTTTACATTCACTGCTTAGGCCTGACACTAGACGCAGCTTTAAAGTGCTTGACCTTACGTTAATTCATCTTTCTAATCTACTGTATTGCATAATAGCTTGCCATTGCATCTCTCCTCATGCTTACAATGTGTGTTGCCCATCTCATCCCTTTTTCTCTCCTGTCATCATCTGCTTCACCTCCTTCTCCTGTCCCACTAACCCTTCTCCTATTCCCCTGACTCCACCCACCCATCTATCCCTTACTCCTCCCCCTTACCTTCTTCCCTCCTATTCACCTTGGTCTTCACTCTACTCCCTCCCTCCCTTAACCTTGAGTTTCTCCATCGCACCCTCCTCTCCCTTCCCCCTCCTTTCCTCCCATTATGAGGGGTGGAAATCCAACCCCATCCTGTTGCTCCTCTTCCTGCTCCTTCTGTGTGGTAACATGGAATCCAACCTGGATCTCTCTCTCTCTCCTCAGCTGCCAGAGGTTTGAACATATTTCACCTAAGTGCTGGGAGCCTTCTACGAAAACTCGACCTCCTGCCTGCATGGATTTCACAATACTGTACTCTCCAGATATTCTCTGTATCTCTTTCTCCTCCAGGATTCCAGACTGTAGCCTGGTTCTTTCTATCAGCTTTTCAGCAGGATAGGGGAAAAGGTGAGGATGGTGTTGCCATCTAAGCCCATTGCAGTCTCTCATGCACCATGGCTATTAGAGAGGTTGCATTCTTCTCCCATGAGTTTCTCCTCATCAGGCTGTCATTCCCCTTCTCTGTGTCAGTTGCATCTCCGAGGCCTCCAGGCCAGCCACCCACAAGGTTGAATCCCTTAATCTCACATAGGTTATCACTGAGCCTACTTAACAGCTCTCATTCCCAAAATCACACCCTCTTGGACTGGGTTCTCTCCTCCCATCTCTATCATATTATGGCAGCAGGTATCTTGCTGGACACTTTTAGTGACCACTGCATGAAATTCTGCATCGGGAGGATCTCACATCCACCCTCCTCCCAAAAATACATCTAGACTAGATCCCTAAAGTCACTCAACACCTTGACTCTCGAGTGACATTGCTGCATCAGATTGGACAGCTGTTCCTTCCACCTCTGATATTGGCATTGCCTTCTCATTTCATTCCACATTCTCTTCTGTTTGGGAAAAGAATGACCCGCTCAAAAAATCCAGGGTCAAAACCCACCATCATTCCTGGATTACCCTGGAAATAATTTATCAATGCAGGTACTGTGATCATACACGAGTACGCAATAAATTATCTTACTTTCTTCCAGACCTCCACCTGTATTGGGCTAGCAGGAAGTCCTGCACAAAGGCTGTCTGGGCTGTAAAATCTCAGTATTTCAAGACCAACCATCAGAACACCCTTAATGCCTCCTCAAAGTTCTGAAAGATAATTCACTCCCTTTTCGACCCTCCCACCCAGTCCGGCCCCTCTGTCCTTCTGGTAAATGGCACACCTGTGTCTGAGTCCTGCTCTGTTGCTTCTCACTTCAATAAGTTCTTCACCACTTGTGCTCTTCCTTCCACTCCTCCTCTAGCTACCATTTCTTCACATCTTGTTCCCTCTCCCCTCCTAGGGCTTCATTTTCTCTCCTTGTTACTACCCAGGAGACCTTGACTGTCCTTTACTCCCTGAACCTGTGCAAGTCTAGCTCTGATGGTCTGGATCCTAAACTCCTCCTTATCTCTGCTCCTGCCATTGCATCTCCTCTGACTCACCTACTCAACCTCTTCTTCTCTCTCTCAGTGCTGTCCCACAGTCCTGGAAGCTGGCCAGAGTTATACCACTCCACAAACGAGGGGACTCTTCCTCACCCGGTAACTACCAGCTAGCCTCTCTCCTCCCCTCCCTTGCCAAGTGCAAGACAAGCTAGTCTACACTAGACTTTCTGATTTCCTCTCCTCCTCCTCTAATTTCCCCTCCTTTTTCAAGTCTGGTTTCTGGAAGGATCACTCCACCATCTCCTCCCTGCTGTGTGTAACTGATTTCTATCCTCTCAGAGATTGATCGGGGCACATCACAGCAGCCATCTTCATTGATCTGGCCAAGGCCCTCTTCTTCTGGATAAGCTGAGTTCTGCTGGCTATTCAGCTCCCATTGTCAACTGGTTGCTTTCTTACCTCATGGGCCATTTACAGTAGGTACAGGTTAGTAGCACCCTGTCTCTATCTCTTTCCATCCAGGAGGAGGTCTCACAGGACTCTATACCTGGTCCCATACTCTTCTCTGTCTTCTTCAGTGACCTCCCCTTGGCCTGTGCCAATATATATGCAGATGACACAGTCATTTACACTTCTGGTCCCACCACTACAGCCGTGGGAGGTCTGCTGCAACAAGACTTCCACAGTGTCCTGCACTGGTTATAATCTAACCAGCTCCAGGTCAACACAAAATAAACAGTATCCATGACCTTTGGCAACAGCCAAAAACTGGCCAGACTCTTACTCTTGCCCATCTTCTCCACCTTGGACAGTTCTTCTCTAGAAATGGTTCCTTCCTTCAAGTACCTCTGTGGGTGCTTGACAGCAAGCTTGACTTCACTGCCCACACCAACACCACCCATGCCAAGCTCTGACCTCAACTTGGTGCCTTGTATCACAGTAAAGACTGTTTGTCTCCGCAGGTCCATCAATATCTTGTCACCAAAATGGTGCTTCTGGTCTTTGACTTTGTGGATGTGGTCTATGGCTCTGCTTCCTCTACCTCCCTGGCCAGACTGGATACCATCTGTAACTCCTTCTGTCGCTCTGCTACCAATTCCCCCCCAAAAAACTCATCACTGCTCATGTTACTCATCCTTATCCATTCTCCTTCTACCCTCACATCACCAGATTCATCATTCCTCCTTCATATATAAATAGTGGTTTGGGTCCCTTTCCTTTCTACCTCTTATCACTCCTCTCCCTCATCCCCTCTGCTTCCTGTTCTCTCCTCTCCAAGGATCCACGCACCTTTGCTATAACTCATCCCCACACCTCTGTTGGGCAGCCAGCCTTTTCCTATCATCTTCCCTCTCTCTGGAACCAGCTCCCTACTTCCCCTAGCTCCATCAAGTATCAGCTGAGACTCCTACCTTCCTCATTTGCTCCTGCTTTCCCTCCCCTTAACATTTCCCCTTACATTTGCCTGAAATGCTGAATTTGTTGCTTTTTCCTTGTTTTATCGCTGTGCACTTACTTTCATCACATTCTCTAACTTGCACTTTATTGCGATTTGTGTCTCTGTTTTGTGTTCCCTATCCTCTGTTCTCCTCCCCTGGAAGATCTGCCTCAAGGGGATGCTCCACTACAAGAAGGAATTCTAAAGCTGCTAAAAGGAGTAACCACACTGATAAATCAGCACGTACCAAAACACCAGCAGGTGCAAGCAGGAATCTGGATCTCTAAAGCTCTGCACCAAACAGTGAAACTGAAGGGAGGAGGCACAGCCCAAAGTAGTTTCTTTTTCACAAAATCAAGGAGCAAAGGCAAAAAAGAAAAGCACTAATGGAAAAGGAGGAGGACAGGACATTGAGGAGGGCAAAAAAAGAGGACACAACTTCCGGGATCCAGTCAAGAAGGAGGAGCAGGAAATTATTAACTTAACACCACTAGAACTGTCTGAAGTCCAGATTTCAGTGCTTCGGAAGAGACTTTCGATTGTTGCCATTGCATACCCCAATAAATTTTACATTCACGTGGATTTGCAAAAGTTTTTTCATAAACTGCACCATAGAGACTATTTCAGCAGCAGAAACATGGGGTTCACTGGTGATATGGCAGAACTGTTTCAAACTCATGATGTTATGAATGATTCGTCTATCTTGGATTTATCGGTTTATGGATACAGTGATTTGGACACAAACAGAGGTGATGCATGTCATGAGGTTACATCAACCTTGGAACCACTTTTGTATGAAAATAAGGGCCAAAAATTGAGTGTTTCAGTCTGAATGTCACTCGTGAAGTGCAGATTTAAGTTAAGAACTAACAACTTAAATCTGCACTTCACAAGTGACATTCAGACTGAAACACTCACCCAGTGGCAGAACATTTTATGGCTGCACATGATAAGAATGTAAGGGAACTAAAAATCATGGGACTTGAACAGGTTACTGTAGGTAAGCATGGTGGTGACAGGCAACTTAAGCTACAACAGAGAGAAACATATTGGATTTTTGTAGTGAATAGTCTGAATTCAGTAGGACTTAAAGAAATGGACTTTAAACCATACTTATAAAACAAGCCTTGAATGTGTGAATTATTACAGTAGCTAGTTGCTTATTTGTTTCTCTTTCTGCTGTATTATTGAAGGAATGGTGGCGCAGGATTTCTTGCTGTCCCTGCCATTTCCACACATGGATTTGCTCCTGACATAAAGTACCTCAGTTGGTTCCCCCTTTATCTTTTCCCCCTCTCCACTATTTACCTGCTTCTTACCACATCTTTACTTCACATTCTCTTCACTGTTGGCCTTAAATTTCCCACTTAAATATTCTATTTTCTTTCCCCCCCCCCAGTGTTTATCCATTGTGTATATCCCT
>CM057458.1:117007500-117032500 GCA_016271365.2 Neoceratodus forsteri | reverse complement strand
ACTCTATTGATCAAAAGTCGTCTTTCTTCCCAATTTTTGTGTACCATACCTTTTACACTGATCTGGTGCCTTTCATGCAGGCATCTGAAAGCACTTTACAATCAACAAACACCAATCAATCACTGAAGGTCAGCCACAGAGTCGCCTCTGCACTGTAACACGGCAGGCATTCTGCATCAGCACCTTGCACAATAGGCGCTTTTACATAGCGCGGCGTGTTCCGTGGTTTGTTGGAAATGAGGACCAGTGTGTACTGGTGCTGAAGTTTCTTGTAAACATGCTGCTTCGCCAGCACTGGTGCCACTCCCACTCACTAGCCCCTCTGCCGGAAACACACCCAAAACACAGGAAGCCCGCTGGGGACACTACACAGCCGCAGAGTGTAAACAAAATGGCAAGAGCTGCAGATTGTACTGTGGTTTATACTGCGGGTTTAGGACAGTAGGAGGCACACTTGTCCATGAAGACCGTCCCCACTTCTCAGTGGATGCAACTACGAGAGCTACATTCATTTAAAGCAGCAGTACTAGGAAAAACAATTTGCACTTTTTTGACAGTTTACTCCCTGTGCTCTGCTGATCATATACCTGGTACTCTTTCTTGCCGACATTGTACTATCACCGAGTAATTTGCTCAGTTATTCTCTGCTTTTGTTTAGATTTCTGCCACTAAGCATGTTGCACTGGAACCCTCTATGCTGCCAACTGCACATATGTATGACTTGCAGGGACATAGGGAATGGTCAGCAGAGGGTCCCTCAGCTGTTGTCAAAAGATGTGATGTGACCTGTAGAAAAAGCGCAGCTGAAAATTAGTCAGCCGCCATATTTGTTGTAGCGCTACAACAATTCAAATAAATTGCAAATATCTAAAAAACTAAAGATGACTGACAAAAAACATTTACAGGTGTGGAAACTGGAACTTTGGCCGCATGCTTACAGCCAAAAAGCAGAATTTTGATAGATCACTTCCTGATTCGGTAGTACTACTGCTTTAAGTGCGTGTCCAACTTTGTTTTAAAACTATCAAAGTTACATTCTTGTGCTATGTCAGCTGTCAGTTTGTTCCAGAAAACTAATAGTCCTTGGCAGAAAAGCACATTTCCACAGATTTGTTCTGGGGACATTTTGTCTACAAGTTGCCTACTGTGTGTCCTTATGTTATGCAAATGGTCTTTGTATTTTAATCCCAATTCTAATAATAGGTCTTTATCACCCAAAATTTTGTGGAGACGCAACACAGCCCCCTGAATGGGAGAGGACATAGAAAAATAGAAACACAGAAGCTGTCAAAAAAGATCTCTTGGCTCACCCAGTCTGCCCTAAAGTCCCTACCTACTGTTCCACCATAGACCCTAACAGATCTCCAGACCCCCCCCCTTGTCCTGTTACTAAAGGTCCCTCTGTGTCTATCCCATGCATGTTTGAAACCTGTTACCATTTTGGTACTCACCACCTCTGCTGGGAGGCTGTTCAGGCATCCACCACCCCTTCCGGGAAGAAATATTTCCTCACATCCCCTCTAAGTCTCCCCACTTCCAGCTTCATATCATACTTTCCATCCTTGAGAATCTCATTCTGTGCAATATGCCACCCTCCTGTACCTTATTGATACCCTTGAGGTATCTGAATGTCTATCATGTCACCCCTTTCTCTCATTTCCTCCAGTGAGTACATATTTAACTCCCCGAGTCTTTCCTTGCAGGGCTTTCTGATGCAGGCTATGCACCATTTTGGTTGCCCTTCTCTATACCACCTCTACCCGATCTTTGTCCTTCCTGAGACAGGGCCTGCAGAACTGGACACAGTACTGCAGGTGTGGATTCACCATTGAGCTATACAGTGGTATCACTACCTCCTTTTTTCTGCTGGTGATACCTCTCCCTATGCACCTAGCATCCAACTATCCTTACCCACTCACTGCCTTATCACACTGCTTTGTTACCTTCAGGTCATCAGATATGATGACCCCAGACCCTTTCCTGTTGTGTGTTTGATAACACTCCCCACCTAACCACTGATACGTCACCCTTGGGTTTCTCTGGCCTATGTGCATAAATTTACTTTTTTTGGTGTTTTTTTGTAAACAGGTGGCCACAGCAAGAAGTAAGGAGCCAAGCAAAAATTACTCACAATCTTGTAGACAGGAGCTCGGCATCACAAACATCACATAACAGATATACAGCAACACGATGCTCTGGGATAAAATCCAGTTTTATTTCTACCGTGGACGCCAGCACCCGATGCAGTTACACCTCCCACTTAACCTAGTCTGTTATGTGGTGTTTGTGAAGCCGAGCTCCTGTCTACGAGATTTTTTGGTGTTGAAGCCCAGTTGCCAAACCCTTGACCAGTCTTCCAGCCTTTTTAGATATCTTTCTTCATTTGTTAACCCCCCCCCGGTGTATCCACTCAGTTAGATTTTTGTGTCATCCATGACCAGGCATACCTTTCCTTCCAGTCTCTCTGCGATATTGCTAATAAAGACACTGAAGAGGACCGGTCCCAGTACTGACCACTGAGGCACCCCACTGGTTACCTTCCCCTCCTCCGAGTGAACTCCATTTACCACCACCCTCAGAGTTCTGTTACTTAGCCAACTTCATACCCATGTCTCCATTTTTTTTTTTTTAAAACACTCCTAGGCTGTCTCGCTTGTTTACCAGTCTTCTGTGTGGAACAGTGTCAAAGATCTTACTAAAGTAAAGGTAGGCCACATCCACTGCTCCTCCCTGATCCACCTCTCTGGTAACCCAGTCAAAAAAACTCTAGGGGGCAGATTCCAATGGCAATGCTACCAGGTAGGCCCCGTATAAAATGGCCTAACAGCTTTCCATTCCCCATGCTCAGATGTAACTGATGGACATTAAACCAGGTTGATTTCTTGGGTGATTTGAGAACTGAGGGAGCTGTGACCGGGAGCTCCTGCCACTCTTGAGGACTGACCTTTCCTTAAATCTGTTACAACAGTTCTTCTATTTCTTAGCCTAATCTATCCTTTACAATTTCTAGTCCATAAGGTTGGCCATCTATGTGACCCTTTCCTGACTACGCTATTAGTGTCCTCTTTAATGTTCATTTTCCCTCTCAGGTCCTCGTACAGGGAGGTTATTATGGTGACCTCCAAACGTATGTAAAACAGGTTGTGTTTATCATTGGATTTATTATGTAATAGAACTATGTCATAAAATACCCTGATGTACATACCTTATGTTTATGAAACCTGTAAATGTTGACAATACCATGGCACTAGGTTTTTTTTGATAATGGTAAGAAGTACTAGGTGACTATTATAGAAGTTACGTTAGTTGTGCTATTTAAAATGCATGCAAATTGCTGTAAACTGAACGAGTCTGAAATGTCATGGTGATTTGCATATATCCCATGATGCTTTGAATTATGGAAGTATGTATGATGATGTATTTCTTTGAAACTTGATTTGTTGCCAGTGCCCTTTGGAGTAACCCTTTTTTCAGTAATTCTGCGTTGAAGTTCTTTGTCTATAGTTTGTTTAGTTTTTTTTCTTTTTGAGCCCCACTACCCAAGCAAACAAGGCCCACATAGGGATGAAAAGTTTTCACTAAAAATGTTTAGATCAGAGATCAGTGTTAGTAGGTACTGGCTAAGTGCAGAGAAAGGATGTACAAAGTCTGTTGCTGCAAACTGATGTGCTGAAGAAGGGATATGCCATTGCTTAAGGTTATCTTCTGCATTTTGAATAAACACCACACAGAGATTGTGTGTTGAACCTGAAATTTGGTGTCTGGTCCATTGTTTATCCCACAACCCCTCCCCACAGGAGGGGAAACTGAATATGCCTCAGCCAAACCCCATATCCCCATATAGAGATTTTCACATCTTCTAGAATGGGGTCCCCCCCCTGCATTTAGAATGAAATCCTGCTGGTTACCCAGAGTATTACAGTAGGAAGCTTCTTATTCTAACACCTTTTCCGGCTAGACTAATAGTTCTAAGCCTTGTTGATGACTAGCTGCACTCATGTAGTAGATCTCCTGAACTCCACATTACAGCTCAAAGCTAGACATTGGAATTATTGACTGTATAATGTGTACGTCATTTTTTTATGCCCACAAGCATTCACACTTGGAAATAAAGATCACTCTTAAGATCCCAGCAGTGAGGGCAAACTCGTGTGACCCACTGTCCACGCCCCAAGACACACTTTTCTTCCAACAACAGGTGGCAAATTCATGTAGCACACCCTGGATCCCCAAGAAATACTGTCCTACCCAACGGCAGCTGGAAAATTCACGTAGCATACCTTGGATCCCCAAGATATATTTCCTACCAACTGTGGTCACAAAAGGACTAGATCCCTGGCTTACCTCCCTTACATGATTGTATCTAGTCAGTTTTCATTTCAGGGATGCCTGCAATCTGCCATGGACCCAGCCTTCGCATTTAAGTAAATATGGCACGAGGACACCTTAAAGGGACATTAACAACTGTTTCTGCATTATAGTATTTCTAGTTGTAAACCCACATCTTGTTTTTTACTTACCATCTCCGAAATTCATTGATGTTGCGAGTTGTTTTATCCGCTTCATTTTTTAGTGGAACTAAAATGCATGCTAATGGTGTGGTTATACCCAGACTTGTTTTCTTTCAAATCCTTGATCAGCTCTTATTCTATACTTACTGAACATTACAAAAACCACCAAACAGTGCAGCTACTCATGATGTGATAGTCTCCTCTCCTCTCACTGCATAATGAGTAGCTAGACTTGGGGGTGGGGGGTGGGGGGTGTTCCCAAGTCCAGGAAATATGTAGTGGAAATTGATCAAAGAATGTAAACAAACACATTTTTGTATGGCAAAATCAGAATCAGAACTAGCTGCTATGCCAGCAACCTTTACAGAATGTGAGCAATCATAGAAAGTGATTTTTAAACTAGGGGCAATTTGAGGCCTAAGGGGGTTGACAGTGTCCCTTTAAAAATGTTGCTACAGATTGACAGATCTAAAAGTTCTGGGGCAGATGGGTTGACCCTGGGCTACTCGGAATCGCAGCAAACCTGCTCACCTCTCCCTTTACAACCCTATATAAAACTGCTTGAAACTGGACAAATCCCAAATATCTGGAAAAGTTCTCTTGTTACGCCACTTAAGTCAGACAACTCCAGGGACCCAGACAGTAGGCCAGTATCAGTCCTGTGCACCTCTAAAAATCCTGGATAAATCTGTACATAGCCAGATACTTTCATTCTGCCTTGAGAATAATATCCTTGCAAAGGAACAATCTGGTTTTTGATCAAGGCACTGCAGCATTCATCCCTGCTGAAAATTTCAAAGGATGCTGCATATGCACCGGACTCTGGGAATCTCACTGTTGCCATTTTCGTAGACCTCAGTAAGGGCACATTTCTTCAAGTTCTGCACTCACAGAGCAGAGGAAGCCAGGAACGACCTTCGGGATTGTGGGGGAGAGCATGTGGAGGCACAATCAAGGATAGAGGACTACAATTTAAGACCACCCTAGGTGCTAACAAGTGGGATCTGCTCAATAAACTACACTAGTGGGTGATGCTGAATCACTTGTTTTTGGCAGGGAACACAGTGTAGTTAGAAACAAAAGAAACACATTGTAGTAAAGAAAACAAGCATTAGTCAGTGCCAAATGTTTGCTTGCTGGCATTGCCATTGGTAGTGTAGGAGTTAGAGAGATGCATAATACGAATGGCAGTGAAGTATTAAACTGAAGCCAACCCCACCACCACCCTGCAGAGACTGACAGGCATTGGGGTATGCCTTTGGGTCGTCAGGCATAACGGCCATGCCATTTCACCACACCCTACCCTGCAGACTTCGACAAGTGTCACGGTGTGCCTTGGGGTCTTTGGGCCTTATGCTCACCCATTCCATAAGGAAATAAGGTGACATGGGTGCAGTATAGGAGAATGGGGAGAACTTTGGGTCCGAAAAGTCCAAGGTACACCTCGATGCCTCTCACTGGCTGCAGGGTGTGGGTGGGGGTGGAATGGCATGAGCATTACAGGAGGCAATCCCAAGTCACACCCCTGATGCCTGTCAGTCTCTACAGGGTGGGTCGTTATGGTCGGAAACCTTAACGCCTCAGGTGTTCGTTGGTATTTTCACTCCAAATTTTCAACATGGTTTTTTTGTGACCCCCACCTCACGAAGAGTGGCAATATCAGTTCGTTAGCTGAAAACTGACTTTGCACAGTGATTACGCCATTTGGCACCACAGGTGCAAAAACACATTTCGAACAGGATGTGAAAAAATGACAGCTGTACTGTTCATGGAGAAGTGTAAAAAATCCAATGTTGAAAATCTGGATTGAAAATATAAAAAAAAAAAAAAAAAAACAAAACACTGAACTCACGAGCGTCCGTAGAAACCGTGCAACACACACCCATAATGTAATTAGTCTGGGGATATTTTACAGCAGATTGTCAATGCAGGCATTTTGGGACCTCTGCTCATGAACAGTGTCACTGTGATTTTCTTAATCTGTCCCGAACACCGATTTCCCACAGTGACTACGCATTTCTGTGCCGGAAGTGCGAAAACACATTTCGGCCAGGGTGTGAAAAATGACAACTGTACTGTTCATAAAGAGGTGTGGAAAAATACCAGTGTTGAAAATCTGGACTGAAAATAGTACAAATGTGAATATACGAGGATGCATGAAAACTGTGCAATGCATGCTCTTAACAGTAATTTTACAGTCTTCTGTTACCAAATTTTCAACATAGCCATTTTAAGACCTCTGCTCATGAACAGTGTCACTGTGATTTTCTTAATCTGTCCTTAACATTGATTTTGCACACCGACCGCGCCATTGAGCGATACATGCGTGAAAACACATTTTTGGCAAGATATGAAAAATGACAGCTGCACTGCTCATAAGAAGGTGTGGTAAAATGGCAATGATGAAAATCTGGAGTGAAAATATTATAAATTTGTGAAGTTACGAGCATGCGTAGGAACTGCGCAACACACGTCAGAAACAGTTATTTTTGAAATGTTTCCACTAATTCATTCAATATGGGGTTTGGGGCCTACCTCATGAATTGTGACACTGTCGTTTAAGTTACTCAGTCCCGAAAGGTGATTCCGCACAGTGACCGCGAAATCACCTTTCGCGACTGAGTAATGAAACGACAGTGTCACAGTTCATGAGGTAGGCCCCTCAAAACCCTACATTGAAAATGTGGTGAAAAAATTCCCCAAAATGGCAGAGATATGCACCAAAGTTGAAAAACACTGCTCTATGCCATTACACAGCTTACCGGCATTTCTTCAGTTCGTGGTCGGCTTTGAAGAGTGCAGACGTGTTCCCGGTCCACCGAAGAGCGTCATGCCGGCCTCTGGAGGCAAGCACGGGTCAGGGGGTGTGAGGAGGTGGATGCACAGAGGGTGGGAGGGGGAAGACAGTCAACGAGGGACCGTTTTGTTTTCAGGTGTTTTGTTTTTTCTTTTAGGAAGACGACGCGGGACTTGTGCCAGCTGGGGTGGGCTCCCAGCGTGGCAGCTCAAAGATTTTTGGGGGTGGGGTCAGTGGAGCCAATGGGGATTGTGCACCCCGCTGGTCATCACAGAGCGTTTGCCACGTTGGGGTGGGCTCTCAGCGTTGCATCTAGAAGTCTGGGGGCACAGAGCCGCGGAAATTGGGCACCCGTCAAGCCACTCGTGTGTGTGTGTGTGTGTGTGTGTGGAGTGGGCGCGATGAGCATGCTGGGTGGGCTCAGCATGCTACTTGAGTGTTTGGGGAGGGGGGGAACTGAGAACAAAGGAGCTGTCTATGACAGCTGTGTTCAGCATGCAATGCTGAGTGTAGGCACTTTGCATACTGCCAATGGCAATATGCAAATTGCCTACACGTTACAACTGCTGACTGCAGCGGCATTTCGCTTTCAACTGTACACCATTGCATCTGAATGGCTGTCATGGACAGCTCGGACATTAATTGGCTACCAAAAAGCTAGCTGCCACGCAAAAAGGGAGCAGGGCATTGAAGTGGGGAGGCACACCTACGAAAACTCTTATGGTGGCACCATTTCTTGCACATGCGTGCAAGCAAACATAAAAAAAGGGATCAGTGTTTGGCACACTTTTCAAAATGGTATAGTTATACTGACACTACACAAATGGAGCAGAGTCCATAAGGGAAACACTTGAGGAGGCTTATCAGGAGTCTCTAAAGGATTTAAATACACTTTCTGCAGAACAGCTGGCATTTAAACACAAGCCCTCTGAACATCTGATCAGGTTCTTTTACTGACTGTTTTATGGAGCTTGGTTTGGGGCTGCCATAAACAAAGGCTAGGAGTTGTTGGCACCAAGTCTCTACAGCGCTAACTAAAAGGGGTGGTTAAAGGTTACTATTACATAATTGGGAGGGGCATTCAAATCAATAGTGTAAGTTTGCTGCACATTTGTAAAACAATCAAGAGGGGAATTTTAACCACGGGTACAAGTTCACTGTGTAGTGAATACACATAGAATACAATTAGAACATTTTAGCCTGGTTAAGATTTTCTTTTTCAGCACAGCAGAGGAGAAACAGAAACATAGAAGTTGACGGTAGATAAGGACCGCAAGGCCCATCCAGTCTGCCCATTTTTTCTACCTTATGAATGTGCCATAGGCCTTTACTCTGTCAATGGCATATCTATTCATACTCATCTGTATTGCTCCCTTATGCCTATCCCATGCCTGCTTGAAGCCCTGCACTGTATTCATGTCCACCACTTCCTGAGGTAGGCAATTCCATGCACTCACCACCCTTTCTGTGAAAAAGAACTTCCTCACATTACCCCTCAATCGGCCTCCCTCTACTTTCATGCCGTGTCCGCTTGTCCTGCTATTTTTCTTATATTGAAACATGTTAGACCTTTCACCTTGTTAATGCCCTTAAGGTGTTTGAATGTTTCGATCATATCACCTCTCTCCCTCCTTTGCTCTAGGGTATACATATTGAGCTCCGTTAAACTGTCCTCGTACGTTTTCTGATGTAGTCCCTGTGCCATTTTGGTTGCCCTTCTCTGGATTGCCGCCATTTTGTTAATGTCCTTGTGCAGGTGTGGCCTCCAGTACTGCACGCAGTACTCCAGATGGGGTCTAACCAGTGTCTTGTAAAGGGGAGTTATTACCTCCCTCTTACAGCTTGTGAGACCCCTACTAATACACCCAAACATCCCTCTAGCCTTACCTACTGCTTTAGTGGCCTGCTTGGATGATTTCGGGTCATCTGTGATGCTGATGCCCAAGTCTCTTTCTTCCCTTGTGATTGCCAGCAACTCCCCTCCCAGCTTATAGGCAGCTTCAGGGTTTCTCTTCCATATGTGCAAGATCTTGCACTTCTTTGCGTTAAACCCCAGTTGGCAGGAGGGTCATGTGACTGACCAAGAAGTCTCGCCTGGGGTAGGTTCTACTGGGAGGATAAAAGCAAGCACTCCTAACGTGTCCCCACACATGTTCGAATCCTAGCACATGAGTAGAACAGTGCAGGCGTGGAACAGGTGTAAGACTGGCATCTTAGGCATCTGCAGGAGGAAGCAGAGAGGCATGGGACTCTGCCAGTCAACTAAGATAAGGTACCTGTTCACTCCCATTGTTGCATTCACTACAGCATAGGCCTAAACTGGACATAGAAGCAACACCCTATCTAGGGTAGGAGTATAAAAGAGGATTTAAACCAGGTATGGGGAACACAAGTAGCAACAAACACAAAAAAGGAAAGCTAGTAACACCCTGTCAGGAGTAAGGGTACTTAAGTATTTCCAAGTAACACAGGGAGAACAGAAGTTGGGAATACTGAGAGCGGTGCAGTACAGTGGCTGTGGAGTGGCAATCTTTAGATAGACCTTCTGGAGACTGTGGTGCTGCCCCATCTAAATGCACCTCTCTGGGATGAGAGAGAAGGTCACTAGACTCTATGCTGGGGTGGCTAGGATTTGGGGTACTTCTTCCCCTACCAAAGGACCACCAAGTCTGCCATCATTACCTTAGAAAATGCCAAGGAGGAGGAATGACTGGACTATAGTAGGTTCTGAAAGGATGTGGGATGGATCAGAGGCACATTTCTCAGCTGGTACCGCTACACCACTCTGCAAGGCGGGACTGCCAAGAGGAGGCACCCATGGTAGTGGCCAGGCGGATGTGGGGGTCCTCCGTAGTAGAGACCACAAGGAGGGTTGAAGAGGACCCCAGAGAAGGAGGAGGCAACTTCTGGTGGGGACTCTACTGTAAGGGAGATAGTTTTGGGGACAGGAAGAGATGAAGGTTACATTTCTATGCGGCGCCATGGCCAGGAGGGACAAGAAGCAGATCCCAAGGATCACAAGGGCAACAGGACAGGAGGCAGAGCTGAATGTCACAGTCTACCTGGAGACTGAAGACCTGGCTAGGTATGGGGCTGGGATAGTGCAGTGGGAGTTGAGAGCTGGGGAGGGGTCTTGGTAGCATGCTCAGTGGCTTTTGCTGAGGTACTAGCTGTCAACAATGGGGGAGTAAAGGATCCCTGCACTAGGATATTCAACTCATGGTTAAGGGAATGGTGCAGAAAGGAAGGGTTCAGGTACACTGGAGATTGGGGATCCGCCTGGAGGTATAATGGCCTTTACAGGGATGATGGCCTGCATCCATCCCTGATGGGAAATCACAGTATTCACTGGACAGTTTAGATGTTACTTTGATGAACATTTAAACTTGCCAAAGGGGGCGGTGGAAGAAATCAGGGAGGCAGAAACTGCACCCCCGCCCAGGCTGAAGCAGAAAGTGGGGAGAACCTGAGGGGAGTGGAATTCCTCAGGGTGCAATAAAGGAAGCAGACTGGTAGAAATGAAGGGAGATGGGAATGGGAACATTAAAAAGGGGGGAGGTGCAAAAAGGAAAGAAGGGAATAAAAACAGAATGGTGAACAAAATCTGGAAGGCCATGTGTGTGAATGCTAGAAGTCTGGGAACTAAGATTCCAGACCTAGAAGCCATCATGGCAGAGGCCAACCTGGATATTGTAGCCATTACTGAATCATGGTGCACTGAAAACCATGACTGGGGCATGGCCTTAACAGATTATACTCTGTTCAGGAAGAACGGGGTGGGATGGAAAGGAGGGGGTGTGGTGCTTTATGTGAGGGAAGGCGTAAAATTGATGGAGACACAGGGAAATTGGAGGTTGGGGGGTACTGTGGGTCACCCTAGAGACCGGGAATGGAGAGTCTATATGCACTGTCAGGATCTCTAGACCTCCAGCACAGGGGGAGTAGCTAATGTACTGGTGGAAGCCACTGGCAAGATGACAGAAGGGGGTGGTGCTGCTGGTTGGGGACTTCAATCTGCATCATGTAGACTGAAGCCTCCCAGCTGCAGCTTCAGCTAGAAGCAGGGACATCTGGGACTCTCTGCATGGGGAATTCCTCAGGCAGCTAGTTGGTGAACCCACTCATGATGGTATAATACTGGACCTGGTACTCACCAACAGGGACAGTGTTGCAGATGTCAAGATAGGGGGCCACCTGGGGACCAGCAATCCCCATACTGTGGTTCGATATAAGGATGGCTGAGGAATCAAACCATGCAAGGATGAGGGTCCTGGTCTTTAAGAGGGTAGATTTTATAAAGATGAGTGAATGACTCAGGAATAACCTGGTGGAGGGGTATGACTTGGGTGGGGTGGAGGAACAGTGGACAAAGCTAAAAAGGGCCATAGTGAAGTCAGCAAATCTTTGCATCAAACAAGTGAGCAAAAGTAAAAGGAAAAAAAAAAAAAGAAGAAGAGACCACTATGGTTCTCAAAAGAGGGTGTGGAAAAGGTAAAAGCTAAAAGGATAGCATTCAGAAGGTTTAAGGAGACACCGAGGTAGGAGGATAGGGAGGTGTATCAGGGGAAACAGAGGGAAGCAGGGAGAGCAGTAAGAAGCATGAAGGCGCAAACTGAAGAGAAAATAGCCCAGGCAGTAAGAAAAGGGGGACAAGACATTTTGTAGGTATACAAGTGAAAAGAGGAAGACCAGGGGTTGGACTGTAAAGTTAAAAAGGGAAGGGGGGTGCTGTACAGATGGGCAGAAGGAAAAGGCAGACATCCTGAACAAATACTTGTGTTCAGTGGTTACAGAGGAAGGAGAAGGGGAAGGGCCACAAAAAAAAAAAAGTATGTACTGCACATATTCTACAATTTTAGTGCCACAGACCCTCCAACTGTACCGTTTTTGCTGGTATAATATCGTATTTTTAATAGTAGTACTGGATCCTGCCTGGATCGTACCGTGTACCAAATTTGCCACCTCCCTAGTTACAGTTTTTATGCTTTTCCCCTGAAATCTTTACTTTGTTGCCAGAGCACTCAGCTGGCACAGTCCAAGGCAGGGAGTGTCCCAGCATCCCCATGGTAACCACCAGAATGCTGCCCTTACTCTGGTGCCACCGGCAGAGGGCTCCTCGGCACTCGCTGACCCCCGGAAGCAGTGCAGCTGTCAGTGGTATTTGCTGTGCAGCCTTGTCCTTTGACTTTCCCTGGCTGACGCTCTGAATTGGCGGGATGACTAGTAGTGTCAGTTCTCTGAGGACATCCCGAGTCCAAGGTCCAGGCCAGCCTGACTCGAGGCAGAGTCAACAGTGAGCTGAATGATTCGTGTCCAGTCCTGTCACAAATTTTTTTAATAATTTAACCGCAACCACCGGTTGGGTCACCAGTCTCACGGCACAGTTCAGAGCAGAGTATCACATTGCTGGGGAGGTGGAGCACTCCAAGCAGCAGGAGTGGATTGACTGTTAACTGCACATCTCTCCCAATGGATCCATCTTTCTCTCTCTGCAGGTGACGGGAGGGACGGGGTCAGGGTGTGTAACAAATTTATCTGCCATGGGCCGGGTAGTGATGCCGATTGCTGATGCTCTGGATGAGTTGAGACACTCTGGGGGGGTATCTTCTGCCAGGTGTTCGGCTGGGGGGTGGGCCATTCTTATTCTAAGTTCTGGCACTGAAGGTTTGCTGAAAGGGGCTGTACTGTTAGTAATAAATTCAACAAATGCAATACACTAGCCGCATTAGTCTGTGTCCAGCTGACTGTGGGGGAACAGCAAGAACATAACACTCAATTACACTGTCCATTATCTGTTCTACATGGAGGTGGTGCTGTCTACTGCACAGAGAATGTGCTGTAAATTCCTTCAGATTTTAAGCCAAAATTCATACTACCCTAAGAAGTTAAATACAAAATAAACTTTGCACAGATAAATACAATGACTCTTTCATGGTGTTATAAGAGCCTGTGTCTCCCTGTCTGAGGAAGTGTCCAGTTTTAGGGTCAGTGTCCCTACTCACTCACTGCACCACAGAAGTGTACCCATTTTGATCTGTGAAATATTGGAGGGTCTGGTGCCATGCTCAATGTTTAATGTAAATTTCTGGATGTTTATTAAGTTGTATATTTTGAATGCTTCTGTATTACCTTGAATCATTGTTAATTCATTGTACCTTGTATTATGCCTGTATTTATCAGTTGTAGTTTGTTCACAATTGTCTCCCAGGTCATCACTGAAAAAGGGACTGCATGGTCTCAGTGGACCTACCCGGTTACCAAAATTCAAATAAATAAATAAATAAATAAATAAATAAATAAAGTAACAGGAGCATTGGAGGGAGGGAGGCGGACACTAGTCCATTTTCGAAGGAGAGAGTCTATAAGACACTTACCAATATAAAAGTGGACAAAGCAATGGGGCCAGATAATGTGTACCAAGGGTCTTAAAGGAGCTCAAGCAGGTAATGGCTGCACCTCCGACAGTCCTGTTTAACAGCTCATTGGAAACAGGAGTGGCTCCAGAGACTGGAGAACGACAGAAGTAGTCCCACTTCATAAAAGTGGTAGCAGGGAAGAAGCTGGCGATTATAAGCCAGTTGTACTCACCCTGGTGGTGGGGAAGTTAATGGAATCACTGCAGTAGGAAAGGTCTACTGAATATCTAGAATCCAATGAGTTACAAGACCCAAGGCAGCAGAGATTCACAAAGGAGGTCACTTCAAACAAATCTGATAGATTTATTTGACTAGGTGACCAAGGAGCTAGATCAGAGTGGAGCTGTGGACGAAGCTTACAGATTTTGACACCATTTCATACAGGAGACTAGTAAGCAAGCTGGGTAACTTAAGCGTGGGTCCAAAGGTGGTAGACTGGGTAAGAAATTGGTTAGGAGATAGGCGGCAGAGGGTGGTGGTAAATGGAGTTCACGCCAGGGAAGAGAGGATGACCAGCAGGGTGCCTCAGGGATCAGTGCCAGGCCCAGTCCTGTTTAATGTCTTTAAAAGTGACACTGCATATGAGCTAGAGGGGAAGGTGTGCCTCTTTGCGGATGATACCAAAATCTGCAATAGGATGGACAACCCGAGAGGGGTTTCAAGGGTATGGCAGTCAGGCTTCAATACAAAAAAAGTGTAAAAAGTGTAAAAAATGCACATGTGGCACAGAAACCAGGGGGTGGAGTGGTACTGATGACCACCAAGCAGGAAAGAAACCTGGGGGCAATCATATCTGATGATCTAAAGGTGGCCAGGCAGTGCAACAAGGCAGTTCAGAGAGCTAGTGGGATGTTGGGGGCGTACAGGGAGGGGTATCACCAGCAGAAAGAGGGAGGTGGTGTTGCCTCTTTATAGACCACTGGTGATACCCCACCTGGAGTACTATGTCCAATTCTGGAGACCACATCTACGGAAGGACAGAGTGGAGGTGATCCGGAAGAGGGCAACCAAAATGGTAAAGCATCTACATCAGAAGCCCTATCAGGAGTGACTAAAAGACCTAAATATGTACACCCTGGAAGAGAGCAGGGAGGGGGGAATATGGTAAAGACCTTTAAATACCTCACAGGGGCACATAAGGTACAGGAAGGAAGTACTTTTCAGACAAAAAGGTACTCAAGAACAGTGGGACATGCTGTGAAGTTGGGGGGGTAGATTCAGGAGATACGCGAGGAAGTACTTCACATAAAAAGTGGTGGAATAGCCTTGTGGTGGGGGTGAAAACAGTAATGGGTTTCATGAATGTATGGGACATGTATAAGGGAATCTTAGGGGAAGGAGGGATGGGCTGGAGATCAAGTAGGATCGGTGGTGATTAGGTAGGTAGGGAAAATGGGTAGATTGGGTGGTCCAATCTGCCGGTAAATTCTGTTTCTCTAGTAAAAGGAAGTATATCAAACTCTGGAGGTCTAACTCTTGGTGTACCACAGGGGATTATCCTGGGATCACCTGTGTGTATACTCTGAATAATCTCCCTATGGTATGCACTGACATAAATGTCCACCTATAAGCAGATAACAGTACTGTATGTGACGTTTGGCCAACTGTTACGATTGTTCTTTAATATTTGTAATATAAAAATGTAGACTGTGATTTGTCTCCATAAGGCAGCTCTGCCATGGGTCAGGTTTTAGTGAGAATACAGGATGTATTAACCTGAAACCAGGAGGTAATTAAAAAGGACTAGAGAGCCTTAATTAAGGGTCTCCTGTTTATCTGACTTAATTGGAGCTGACTAGTTGCCAGGATATAGGGATCGTAAACTTTTATGATGTCTTAGAGGAAAAACATGTTCCCATCATGGTGCTAAAGTTATATAAAATCCTTTGATCCTGGGGAAAAGACGATCTGCTCGAGATCGAAGAGGGGGATGTTAATTAAGGAGTCATATTGGGAAATGAGTTTTTTGCTGATGTCACCTTATTTAATATACCTCCTGATAGGACATCCTGTTTGTATAATTTTTATATTCTAAAAGGAGGAGCTAGATGGCATCATAGAAGGGGGTGGAGACACAGGGTTTAAACTATTCTGCATTTCCACTGAGACACACATTTCTTTGTGGGCTCTTAGAAACAAGAACTAACTATAAGCACTGTAAAAAGATAATACATTAGATAGAAAAGTCTAATTGCATTGTGGTAGGAGTTTATGTTTTGTACTTTAACCTGGTTCTTTTTAGTGATTGTATGCTTTGTGACATATGGTTCTGTGTTTACATTTTACATATTTTGTATCCATTTTTAAGTAAATCTATATTTAAAAAGACTGCCTGGGTGTGTGTTCGAAGTTTTCCTTTGCTTGTGATGTATGGAGGGTTTAAGATTAACAAAACTGTTCATAAGCTTAATGGTGTTACCAAACTGGGAAAAGGTAAGAATATACCCAAGGTCTTTTATAGAGTTTAAAGGGTTCACTTTGGATATCTGGTTAGGTGCCCTTAGACAAAAGATATCTGGCATCCCCAGAAGAGCAGATTATCTAAGCCTGTACATTTGGGTACACTAGCATAAGGTTCACAGTTTGAATCCCCCCCAGAACTTGAGACCAAAGGTGATTCGGACCCACAAGCAGACAGGAGGGTTACCCTGTTCTGTTACCTGTTCACAATACTGCGCTCGGAGATTGGCACTGTGGGAGCAGAGAGCCTGACCTGCTGAGTGGGTTTGTAACACTGTACACTAGCTGAGCAAGACCTAAATAAGCAACTACAGTGTGTGTGTGTGTGTGTGTGTGTGTGTGTGTGTGTGTGTGTGTGTGTGTTAAATAAAGTGCAGCACTGGATTGTTGCAAACAGGCTGCTACTAAAGGCAAGAAAAAACAAAGTAATGGTCTTTTCAGATAAATGTGGAAACCATGCAGACTTTAATACATCTTCAGCTAAAAGGGAATGCCTAGAAAAAGTCTGAAGCTTCAACTGTCTGAGGGTATGGCTAGATCCCTGTTTAGCTTTTATTCAGTAAATATAACATGCAGCAAAGACCATGCACCAAAAAACAAAACAAAAAAAATGTGTGCATGCTGTAACCCCCAGGTGGCGCTATCCCAAGGGCTACAACCCCTGCCTGCTTGGCTAGTAGCAGGTTAAGGGGCCTGAGTTCTGAAACGGGTGCCTCCACCCAGAGGTCAGGGTTGGTAGTGGTCAAGGTAACCTAGGTACAGCCCTCCAGAACACTGTAACCCCCCCTCTTTCCTTACTAGTGGCCAGAACAATACACAATAATCACTTTCACAATACCCTGATTCACCACACAAGTACCCACACTGTTTGCAGTTACCACCAGGGCTTTCCTCTGGCTCAGCCCTGGGGACCCCCTGTAAAACAAGGTTATACACAGTAAATAACAGCAGTACAGTACTCTTGCACAAACTGAAACTACAGTCAGGGTAAATGCAAAAAAAAAAAAAAAAGAGTTAGATCTGATTTGTTTAAGGGACTTGAACAAGGGAGGGGCATAATCAGGTTAATTTGCTTAAAGACCATCATTCAAACAGTTATGCATGCACTTCAGGGTCTATAAACAGTCACACACTCTGGGTACCCAGATGGAGAATGGTGGCTAGCCAGGAATGTTGCAGCTGGTTGGGGCCCTGTGATGGAAGAAAACAGCATGCACCACACACACACACACACACACACACACACACACACACACACACACACACACACACACACACACTAATTGCAATCCGGAGCCAGAGGGCTCAGTTCGTAAAAAGAAAACATCAAGACAATCAGATGACACACTTTTAGATTAGGCTGTTGAAGGGAGCTACCCCGATTACTCATGATACCCAAGGCTGGACGAAAATTGAGACTGCAGGTGATTGATCTGGAGTGCCAGGAGAAGCAGGGCCCACACGATTCGCCGAGGCATCATTCCTGTTCAAGCGTGGAGCAGGGGGCTGATCCTGAGGCAGGTCTCTTGTAGATGGCTTTCTCTGTGCAGCGGGTAGTCTGGCTGGGCCAGTGTGGCAAGGCCCCGGCCAAATGGAGACAGATTCGGATACAGTCTGTCTTGGGCTGGATACAGCTTCTAGCAGGCAGAACACAGTTCACATAGTGGGGAACCAAATCATGACCCACTAACAACTCACAGCACATTTACATGCAAGGAAATTCTACTATACCAGGCAAACCACTCTCCGGTCACTATCGCAGAGTCTCTGCACAAACCGGGGATTCAAAAGCAGCTGGAAATCCTGACAGGCCGATCGCATTCAGCAAAATCTTCGGTCTTCTTCAGGTATGAGCCTGGTAAAAAAAAAAAATCAGTGGCTCTTCTCTGCCCCTCAGGGGCAGCAGGCAGACATGCAGGCCACAACTTAGGCCCTTCCACAGTTCTCCTGCGCAAAACTACTCAGACGGCTGCTTGACTGTCTCAAACTGTGTACTCCTTCAGCTCCCAACTTAGATCTGACAAACAGCAGGCAGCTTGGGGATTTCCCTCAGATCCAAAAGGTTCAGTTGGCTGATTCGGCTGTCAGTCAAAGCAAGAGCTCCCCCTTCAGTTGCAAAAAGGCACCAAAAGGCCAAAACTACAATTCCTTCAGATTTTGACTCCAGACAGCTCCTGTAGTCCGGCTCCATTTTAGGTCTCACCAATACTGACTGGCCCAATTCAGCAGTCCAGGACCAAGATAGTGGAGATAAACAAAACAGTTCTTGCTGCAAAGAAGGCAGGTTAGACAAACTACATTATCACTCTAAATGATTTTCAGCAAATAGTTACATCTTTCAACAGAGCTCCCTCTCAGATTACTTATGACTGCAATCCAGGCAGCTCTGAAAGAGACAGTACACAGAGGCTATACAGGCACTCTCTGGCAGTAATATTTAAACGGCTACAACGCTGGACACCAACCTGGCAGTGAACATGTAGGCAAGCTCTAGGAAGACTTTTCGGGAACCCCCATTTGTAGGGGGGGGGGGTTACAATGCTATACAGACACACGCACTGCTTGGACATGCAAATCATAAAACTGATGGGTGGTCGACCCTTGGAATAGCCTACCACAAGAGGCAGAAGACTCAAAACATGTAAAGGAATTCAAACTTGCGTGGGTAAAGACTACATGCAAAAAAAGGAAATATTCTAAGGGGGGGGGTTAGGCATTCTGGGCAGACTAGAAGAATCAAGAGGTCCCCTTCTGCCAGACGATTCTTATGTTCTTATGATCCTAATGCAACATCTTCTCCCCATTCATGAGTGTGCTGATGTGGTCTATAGGATGGCATGCCAAACAATGTTGTACTGTCATCTAAAATAAAGTATGCAGATCTGCACTGGACGCGTTTCCCACAACACATTACTGTGACCTATAGCAGTCGCTTGGCACCCTAGCTATCAAGGATAGAGGACAGTTGCACTAAGCAATTTCTCTATATGAATGTACTCATGGCACATCCTGCGACTACCTGAGTGGCCTGATCACCAAACAGATCTCTAGTATAAGTTTATAGGGATGATAGGAAGGCTTCTAATGGACATAAGACTGTTGCCTTGCATGTTCATAGCAGGGTAAGAGAACTGTGAACCAAAGGTAAGCAGTTCTGGTGCCCTAAGGATGCAAGAGATGACACCCATATCCACAAGATGATCTTCTAGCATCCTTATAAAATTATTACAGATTGTGTGCCAATATATATGTAAGCAATAACCCATGACAGGTTGTGGATTTACAGGCATTTAATGCACACCTGGGGTGCATTGTGAGGCATGAGGCCGCAGGCCGATTGTCCTCACAGCTCCCCAGACGTGCATTAAATGCCTATAAACCTACACCCTGGAGTGGGTTATTGAACTTATAACATGAGTTCTCTCAAAAGTAAAAACAAAACTTGCAGAAAGGGGGATTTTTCTTCAATTAAAAAGGGGGAGAAAGGGACCCTATCCTGCCTGTGCTGCACAGGCAAATAAATGTCACCACATACACCACTGAGGTGATTTGACACATTTGCTGTGTGTGACAATGCTTTCTACCCTGCACATCACCTCTACTTCAACCCCCAACACAAGATGTAGCTTCAAGAGAGAGAACACTCTCTCTCGGACGCAATGACATTTACAGGACCAGAAACAGTGAAGGAAATCACACTACACGCTCACCACCTGTACCTCTGCATCACTCTGTCTCTCTCTCTACTGCTGTGACAGCAGTATGAGACAGATGTGACCACACACAAGCCAGTACACAGGCACTTCAGACTGCAAGGGAGACCATGCCACAGGGAAAGACAGAAAGAATGAAATCAAGCTGCAGGCTAAGGATCGGTGCTGACAGGGAAGCTGTGTCTTTGTTTTGACTCCCGGTCTCTTCTCCATGCCAGCAATGCTGAATTCCATGTCCCGCTGTGTCTCAGTCTCCCTCTCGCACCTGCGCTGCCATAGCAGCGGTGAGCTGCTCACGGTTTCTTCCCCCCCCCCCACTACCACCACACCAGGGGAAAATTATCACTATCTCCTGAACTGCCAGTTGTGCTGCTCATTGTGGGGGGAGGGAGAAAGAGAGAAAGAGAGAGAGAGAGAGCGGTGTCATGCTCGGTCTCTGGGCAGGTCAGGTCTGGAGAGCCCAGGGATGCCTGTGCTGCAGTTCAGGGGTCCTGTGGAGCAGAGCTGCTCCTCTGTTGCTGTCACTGGGTGGGTTGGGTCTGAGGAGCAGAAATCTGGCCAATGGAAAATCATGTACACAAATGATCACAGCCTGGGAAATAAGATCCCAGACCTGCAGGCAATAATGTCAGAGGCTAAACTGGACATAGTAGCAATTAGTGAGACGTGGTTTACCAGTAACCACACTTGGGAGACTTCAGTACCTGGCTATGTACTGTTCAGAAGAGACCGAGGTGCAAAAAGAGGCACACGCCTCTTGGTGGATTGTGTGGATAAAATCGGCCTAGTCCTGGCTTTGATAGTCTGAAAGTCTTTGGAGAGGGGGATCTTTCCAGATCCCCTTAAAGAGGCTATAGTTAAGGCTCTTTTACAGAAGTCCTCCTTAGACCCAGATTGGTCTGTAATTTGCTAGACAGTCTCTAACCTACCCTTTGTGGGTAAGGTTATTGAGAAGGTGGTCGCAGTGCAGTTGGAGGATCATCTGACCAACAACAATATCTACAATGCTCTCCAATCTGGATTTAGGAAAAGGCATAGTGCCGAGACAGCACTTGTTCGGGTACTAAATGACCTCCTAATAGAGAGAGAGATCGTAGGACCCCGTTCTATCTTGGTACTTCTTGATCTCTCTGCAGCATTTGACACTGTTGATCATGGTGTGCTGTTAGAGCGTCTGCGGTCCATCTGTGGATTATCTGGTAGGGTCCTCAGGTGGTTTAGATCTTACCTCGAAGGTAGGACTCAGAGGGTGGTGTCGGGAATTTTTTCCTCAGCATCAGTCTCCCTGCCTTGTGGGGTACCGCAGGGCTCTATTCCAGCGCCTATGTTATTCGCGGTGTATATGCTGCCGTTGGGAGTGATTATAAGACGATACGGTCTGGGTTTTCATTGTTATGCCGATGATACCCAGCTGTATATATGTCTTTTGTGCCCGGGCCAGGATGCTGCCTTGTTGGTATTTAATAACTGCCTTGCAGAAATCCAAGATTGGATGAATGGGAGTTGGTTGAGGTTAAATCCGGAGAAAACTGAGGTGTTGGTTGTGGACAAAGGTCGCTGTGAGGTGGGTCTGCCAGCTGGATCGCACTCTGGCTTAAGGCTTGCAGGCGTTCTGCTGACAACCTCAGATCAGGTGCGGAATCTTGGTGTAATAATTGACGACCACTTGATGCTTAAAGCCCAGGTGTCAGCAGTGGTCAAAACTTCCTTTTTCCATCTGAGGAATATCACCAGGGTGAAGCACCTGGTTCCTCCAAAAGATCTTCCAACATTGATCCACGCCTTTGTTACCTCCCTCCTTGACTATTGCAACTCCCTGTACCTAGGGCTATCGGGGTTGAGTCATTGTCTGCAGCTAGTGCAGAATGCGGCGGCCAGGTTGTTGACTGGTTCTTCTAGATCCAGCCATATAATGCCTGTGTCGCTGGACTGCACTGGCTGCCAGTATTTTGGTGAATCACCTTCAAGGTCGGTTTGCTGACCTATAAAGCTCTACATGACCAGGGACCTACTTACCTGAAAGAGCACCTTTGCCCCTACTGTCCCTCCCACCCCCTCCGATCCACTGACTAGGGATTGCTGGAGATTCCCAGGGTCCGTTTGAAATCTTCAGGGGCTAGGTCATTCAGTTTTATGGCCCAGACCCTGTGGAATTCTCTACCTCGTCAGGTGCGAAATAGTCCGACTGTTCTGAACTTTAAAGGAGCCTTGAAGACCCACCTTTTTAGTATAGCTTTTAATGATTTATAATAGTTTTAAATTCTGTCTATTTATTGTTTTACGATATTGTGCAGGCGCTTTGGATTTGAGAAAAGCGCCTTTTCATAAATAAAGTTTGATTGATTGAAAAAAAAAAAAAAAAAAAAGAGGGGGTGGAGTGGCCCTGTATGTCAATGAAAATATCAAAGCTACAGAAATTCAGAATGCACATGAGGAGCCAGAAGAACTGTGGGTCACTCTGGAAACAAGAAATGGGATAGCCATAAGAACTGGGGTTGTCTACAGGCCCCCAGACCAGGGGAAGGACATAGACACATTACTGTTAGAAGATATACAAACCATGACAGCTAAAGGGGAGGTTCTGATAATGAGAGGCTTCAACATACCGGATACAGATTGGTCAATACCAGCAGGAACATCTGCCAGAACTAGACACATGGTGGATTCCCTGCAGGGGGAGGGACTCAAACAACTGGTACAACAACCCACAAGAGACAGGGCTATCCTAGATCTAGTACTGACTAACAGGGAAGGGATCACAGATCTCCAGGTAGAAGGTCACCTGGGGGCCAGTGACCATCACATGGTATGGTTCAATTTGGCCACTACATCAAAATCATCCCATTCAAAGGCAAAAATATGGGACTTCAGAGGAGCAGACTTTGATAAGATGGCCAACAGAGTTAAACTAGCCCTGGCCAAAAGAAACACAGGTGAGGGGGTACAAGCAAAGTGGGCAAGCATTAAGGATGCAATACTTGAAGCAACATCCTATTGTGATAGACAGAAAAGGAAGTGCAAAAGAAAGAAAGAAACCACTTTGGTTCTAAAATACAGTAGCAGAAAAGGTCAGAGCCAAAAGGCTGGCCTTCAGGAAATATAAGGGAACACAGCGGGATGAAGATAGGGAGGTATACCAAACTGCCCCAAGGGAAGCAGGGAAGGCAGTAAGGCAGGCAAAGTCCCAAACTGAGGAAACACTAGCACGAACAGTAAAAGAAGGTGACAACACTTTCTATAGATACATTAGTGAAAGGAGAAAGTCCAGAGGGGGTATTGCTAAGCTCAAAGGAGAAAAGGGGGCGTGTGAGGAGGAGGACCCTGCAAAAACATCTATCCTAAATAGATACTTTTGCTCAGTATTTACTGAAGAGAAGGTAGGGCAGGGCCCACAGCTCAGCGCCATGGACACGCGGGGAGGGAGGTGAGCACTACTCCCTTCACAAAAGAAAGGGTCCTACACGAGCTCGCTAAGCTCAGGGTGGACAAGGCAATGGAACCGGATGGCATACATCCCAGGGTACTTAAGGAGTTAAGGGTGGAACTAGCAAAGCCATTAGCAGAACTGTGTAGTGAGTCTGAGCACAGGAGAGGTCCCAGAAGACTGGAGAAGGGCTCATGTGATCCCACTCCCCAAGAGTTGTAGCAGGGAGAAGGCAGGGAACTACAGATCAGTTAGTTAATCTTACTTCAGTAGTGGGCAAGATTATGGAGGCACTCCTTAAGGAAAGGATAGTGCAACACCTGGAATCCATAGGGGCACAGGATCCAAGACAGCATGGGTTTACAAAAGGAAGGTCCTGTCAAACTAATCTCATAGATTTCTTTGACTGGGTAACCAGAGTGGTGGACCAAGGGGGAGCAGTTGATGTCGCCCAACCTTGACTTCAGCAAAGCTTTCAACACTGTTCCACGTAGAAGATTGATAAATTAGCTGGGTGGGTCAGAAGTTGGTCAACTGGGTGGCAAACTGGTTGACAGGCAGAACACAGAGAGTGGTGGTAAATGGTATACAGTCAGAAGAGATGCAAGTCACAAGTGGGGTCCCTCAGGGATCAGTCCTGGGGCCAGTCCTCTTCAGTATCTTCATTAGTGACATTGCAGATAGACTACAGGGTAAGGCTTGTCTGTTTGCAGATGACACTAAGATCTGCAACAGAGTAGATGATCCAGATGGGGTGGGCAGAATGAGAAGAGAAGAGATCTGAATAAACTAGCAAAATGGTCAGAAGAGTGGCAACTGGGATTTAATGCAAAGAAGTGCAAGATCATGCGCATAGGGAAGAGAAACCCTGAAGCCACCTACAGGCTGGGAGGGGAGTTGCTGGCAGTCACAAAGGAAGAAAGAGACTTGGGCATCATCAACACCGATGGCCTGAAATCATCCAAGCAGACCTCTAAAGCAGTAGGTAAGGCTAGGGGGATGTTAGGGTGTATTAGTAAGGGTATCACAAGTCGTAAGAGGGAGGTAATGATCCCTCTTTACAAGAGGCTGGTTAGGCCCCATCTCGAGAAATGCGTGCAGTACTGGAGGCCACACCTTCACAAGGACATTAACCAAATTGAGGCAGTCCAGAGAAAGGCAACCAAAATGGTGCAGGGACTGCATCAGAAGACATATGAGGACAGATTAATGGAGCTCAATATGTATACCCTTGAGCAAAGGAGGAAGAGAAGTGATATGATTGAAACATTCAAAACACCTTAAGGGCATTAATAAGGTGAAAGAGTCTAACATGTTTAAATACAAGAAAAATAGCAGGACAAGAGGACACAGCATGACAGTAGAGGGAGGCCGATTAAGGGGGAAATGTGAGGAAATTCTTTTTCACAGAAAAGGTGGTGGATGCATGGAACGGCCTACCTCAGGAAGTGGCGGCTATGAATACAGTGCAGGGCTTCAAACAGGCATGGGATAGGCAAAAGGGAGCAATACAGATGAGTATGAATAGATAGGCCACTGACACAGCAAAGGCCGATGGCACATTTATAAGGTAGAAAAAGAAATGGGCAGACTGGATGGGCCTTGCGGTCCTTATCTGCCGTCAACTTCTATGTTTCTATGCTTCTGACGCAGTTCGGGGAAGGGAGAAAATCGGTGGA
>CM057458.1:116952500-117002500 GCA_016271365.2 Neoceratodus forsteri | reverse complement strand
AAATCAACGTACCCTCATACAACGTCTTTAGTACAGTCAGATTAACAAAAGGTGGAGGGGTTGCCATCTACATTTGCGACAAATTTACCGCCTCCACAGCTGATTCTACAACACTGCCCAAGGACTTTGAATGTATTCCCTTAAAGGTACAGCTCTCCCAATTGGTTCCCTTTGCATTATTGGTTGCTACAGACCACCCTCTGCAGGGCTCAAGGTACTAAAACACTTAAGCAGCACATTAGACTCCTTGTCCTCAGAGGTTATCATTATGGATGATTTCAACATGGATTGGCTCGCCACATCTTCGAAACTATTAAAAGATTTTTGTGATGGCTTTGGCCTTTCTCAACTCATAACTGAAGCTACCCACCCAAATACTAAAAACCCAGCTCATTGCACCCTGATCGACACAGTTATAGTGAATAAATCACATCATTTTACCCAGTCAGATGTCTTCTTTATTGATCTTAGTGATCACTGTGCAATAGCCTGTGCGAGGTCTGTTCCGAAAGCGGTTTCATCTTCCTCTAGGTACATCTTCAAAAGATGCCGGAGGAACTTTGATCCCCACCGCTTTCTTTCTGATCTACAGTTCGCAGATTGGCAAGATTTCTATTTGGCACCTTCAGTGGACAGTCCCTACAAGGCCTTCCAAAATACTGTCCTCGGGATATAAACAAACATGCCCATATAGTTAAAATTCGCACCAAAAAGAAAAACACGTCTCTGGTTTACAGCTAGCTTAAAAGCTGCTTTATTGCATAGGGACTCACTCCGGAAGGTGAGAAAAAAACAAAACAAAACAAAACAAAAAAAAAAACAAAAAACAGTCAGCTGCCTGGGCAGCATTTAGAGCCGTCAGAAATCAGTGTACCAAACTAATAAGAGATGAAAAGGCAAAGTATTTCCAAACTGAACTTGAGGCATGCTCCAATTGTATCACAAAATTTTGGGAAAACATCAAAAGGACCTAGAAGGCCACCGTACAGCTAACTCACTTCCGCCTAGGATCTCCATTGGTGGTACCTCTATTACCGAGAGAAATGTGATATTAGACTATCTCAACCACCATTTTGCCACAGCAGGGCTTGCATTTGATACCTCACCAGCCAACATCCTACGGGGCCAATTGCATGATCAGGACCCTGCATGTCTGAACTCTTACTTGTGCATCCATGATTCAGTCTTCTTCTTCTACCCAGTCACTGTGAAACAAGTTGAGGACTTGCTTCTGGAATTGGACACCAGAAAAAGTGCAGGTGCCGACCTATATGTAGTAGTGATGTATCAGACTGTCCTGTTGAAAGTTATGAATTTGTATATCATTGTGCAATGTTCTATATTACCCTTGTGTTGTTAATGATTTTGTAATTTTATATGGTAAATTTTATTGTAACTGATCTTTGTAATCACAGGATTGCCATGAAAACGGGGCCCTCGGGCCCTATGGTAGAAAACTGCCTGTATAAAGTTTTACTACTTCTTACTGCTACTTATCGAGCCCTTCTATCTAAAAACTAGGACACCATGTCCTGTCCATTCCCGTCACCCACTTTTTAATTTGTCCCTTGCCAGGGCACTCTCCCACCTATTTGGAAAACTGCTCATGGTATCCCCTTATTTAAATCTGGTGACCCAAGTGACCTAAATAACTACTGACCAATTTCTCTGCTCCCAATCTTGTCCAAATTGTTGGAAAAGGCAGTCAATGCACAACTTAGGCAGTACTTGGAGAACTTCAACCTGCTAAGCAGAGTTCAGTCTGGTTTCAGACCTCGGCATAGAACAATTTCTGCACTTCCTAAGGTCGCTAACGATTGCCAGAATGCACTGGATGCCAAAAATGACTTGTGTGCTTTGTTTCTTGATTTGAGCAAAGCTTTCGATGCGTTCGACATGATGGACCATGATCGACTCCTTGTCATACTAAGGAACATTGGGAGAGACAATTTGGCCCTAAAGTGGTTCTCAAATTATCTTTCAGGTTGTTACCAACAGGTCAAGGCAGATGGCGTACTTTCCCCGATGAAAATGCTGTTAAGAGGCGTATCCTAAGGGTCCATTCTTGGCCCATTACTATTTGTCATTTATTTTTATTTTTTTCAATGTAATAAACTTTATTAGACACACAAAATTAAAGACATACAGTACTCATACAGATGCACTGAGCCTTTCAATGTCAATAATAGTACAACTAAAACTTAAACTATTCCACCTCCCTTCCTCCTCCCCCCACTCCTCCCATCCTTCCTATGGTCTATGATGTTACTAAATAAATGGACTAAGCAAATGCCCCTCCCAACCTCCATCCATTCATCAATAGAGTACCCTTCAGGACTCCATGACTGAAAAAATGATCATAGTATCAACTAATACAATCCATTTAATTAACCATACTATTTTAATATCCACCTACTACATCAGGAAGAGTTGAAGCTTTGACCATTCTGTACCAACTCCCACCTCAGCTATAAAAAAAAGATGCGAGTTGCTCCCATCTCTTACTAAAAGATCCAAGAGAAAGGTACTGTATAGCGATTGCTCTTTCTGCATTGATAGCAACATACAGTTCTTGAATCCACTCCCAAAAAGGTGGTGGAGTATCTTTAACCCAGTACCTCATTATAAGGAGCAATGCCACAGCCGAAATTAATGTCAAATAATATTTAAATTTGCTTGAAATAGCCACTGAGAGGTGGCCCAGCACACATGTCTCAATAGTAAAATAATTACTCTCTCCAAACAATGGGCTACAAAAGTCTGACTTGAAGCCAAAAACCTTGAATCTTAGGACAAGCCCAGATCATGTGGTTGAGCATGCCCAAATCTTGTTGGCATTTCAGGCAAGCTGAAGAATGCTGTTTTTCCATAAGATTCCTCTTAACCGGGGTAATATATAAATTATGAAGAATGTTAAATCTGACTAGCCGGAGCCTATCCTGTTTAAGGAACTTACAGTTATTAGACCATATTGGTGCCCACTGGGCTGAATCATACGAAAGATCAGCAGCCATCTGCCAATACATAGCTGTCGGCCTAAAAGCGAATTCCGCCATAGAAACCAATTTTCTATATAAATTAGATATAGGTCGAGGTCAAGTAGCTAATTCTGACATCTCTGTGAAAACTATATCTGCCTTCGAAGACCATGGGGATGTATTCAGGGCCTTACCTACACATTGTTTAATCTGGAGATATTTAAATACAGGTAGTGTTGAAAGCTGGAAAGTTTGTTTAAACTCAGAGGGTGAAACAAATTCATTCTCTGTCACTATTTGATAACTTCATCACATGCTAGTCTTCCCAGAATGCCCGATAATAACTCTACCTCCTAATGTTAGATTTAAGTTATTAAATATTGGTTGCCCCGGGTCATGGAAACAATCCAGTTTAAAGCAATTACACAGCTGAGCATGAGCTTTCACTGACCATGCCAAGGGTGTATTCCGCCAATTCTGTGGTATTTTCCTACCCTGAGCAAACAACAAGGAGGCTAGAGATACCTTATTAGTGGAAGTTAAGTCTCTCTCTATTTGTGGCCAGGCTAAATTAGGTGTACTGTTATCCTGTGGTTCCTGCCAATGAAAATATTTACTCCCCTGAAAGGCCAGATAATAAAAAAAACTATTTGCCATTTATATAGAGAGTTTAAACACTGGAATCAAGTCCGCTAACATCCACTTGTTTGCCAATGATATGGTGCTTTATATAAAAACAGGCCCTCTCCCGAGCTTGTGTGCAGAGATCTCCAATCCGAATTTAATGATCTTCAGAAAAATCTCTTGCACATAAAGCTCCTGTTAAATGCAAAAAAAAAAAGCAATGCTTTTTGCCCCCTCCGTCAATGCATCCAAACCTAGCACTTCAGGGATGATCCCGCAGGTACTAACTCTGCTGGGTGAGCCTTTAGAATATGTGGCCAATTTCAAATACTTGGGTGTATGGATAGACTCAAAGCTGTCCTTTTCAAACCACATCGAGGAACTCTCAAAAAAATTAAAACAGACGCTTGGTCTCTTTTATCGAAGCTAGCATTTACTGATGCAGGAAGCAAAATTAAGGTTAGTGCAATCTACTTTTATGCCCCTCTTGGACTATGCCGACTTCCTTTATGGGCAGGGCCCATCCACTGCACTCTCTAAGCTTGACACCCTATTCCATCATGCTATTAGGTGCATCACTGTACGCTAAATTGGGTTGGAGTTCACTTGGTTTCCCAAGACATAAAAATGCGGTCCTCTGGACTTACAGAACCATCATCAACAAACTACCTCAGTACATCTCAGACTGCCTTCCCATCTGTACTACTGGATCTTACCACTTAAGAAGCCTTGCATATATATCTCACTTGAAATACTCAAGGTTAGAACACGATTTGGAAGGGCAGCTATAAAAGTCATGCCCTCCCTGTTTTCTGGAATAATATACTAAAAACCTTGAGGTTCACAACTCCCATGGGGCCGACCATTTTTCTTTTTTAACCATTTTTATCCTGTGTACTACCCTCCCTGTCCACCTTGGACCATTGATCAGCCTCACCAACCACCGAGTGTGTGCCCTAGAGTACCTGGTCTCTCCACTATGCTTCCTTGATACCGATATCTCCAGGTGGGGTGAGAAGTGCCCCTCTTCCTCGACATTGTTTGAGGAGAGCCGGCAGAGCGGGGTCTGCCTGTGAGTTGGTGGTTTGGGAGGCACAGATTGATCTTCATCTAGGACCGAGAGGGGGTGTTTCCGTTTTTCTATTCCCTTCCACCCCTGAGGACACCAGTTCTGGCAGACGACGTGCTGACGCACATTGCTACCAAATGCCTGACAGCATCCTCCCCTCCCCAACTCCAGCACCATGGAGCCGCCACAGTCCCAAAAGTCGGTGCTCCCACTGACCCTCAGAGGCGTCGGGTGCGACAAGCACCCCTGGAATCCCACCCCGAAGGAGGAGAGCATCCATTGGGATGCTCAATCCACCTTCTCCCTGCCGACCCATGATGACCAGAGTTCGTTCCTGAACCTGGGTTGCTGGCGTAGTGCGAGGTGTGGCGTCCAGTGCCTCAACCCTCAGTGCCACCGGGCCGACCTCCTTTAAGAAACTGTTCATGAGCTCTTTCAAGGAGGTGTGCAACTGCTTTCGCTGATGGCCTTGAATCTTGGCCTTGCACGATTTCTCCCTGCATCTCCCTTCCTTTTCAACGTAGTCCCACAGTCTTCAACAAACCTGCTCCTTGCTGCCATGCTCCCTGCTTTGCTATACCACCTCCTCAATCCCCACCCTCTACACCATGTGGGCAGGGCAGCCCCCCTTCACACCATCTTATTTTCTTATATTGTGTTTTGTATATATCGTACATAGGTCTCACTGTACATGTCATAAGTTTGGATCGTTTTCACAGTATGCTGCGTCAATGGCTATTTAGTTCTAACTCTGCACTGTAGATGCTGTTTGTATAGTCATGTTACCCTGTACCAGACTCGCTTTGCCTGCAATATTTTTGTCAAAGTAGTGTGTGAACCTACCCTGGTCCTTCTTGTAAATGAGTTCTCAACGATGTTACACCTAGTTAAATAAAGAATTGATTGATTGATTAATGCTCTGTCATTCCCCACCATTACAATGCCATTTACTTTTATATAATTACAACCTGGAATCAGTGCATCTAAAGCTCCATTACACATACTCCATTACACATGATGAGTGTATGTTATTAAGTATTAGCATTCAGCTAGCCGAAGAATACAAAAGAATAACAGGATGATATGGGTGATTTCATACTTGAGGCCGAAGGCCAAGTTGTGTAATCAACCATTGAAGCCATTTATTCAGATTATACCTTATGACAAACAGTTTTGAAACCTGGAGTTTAAAAGCTCTGGGATAAACTATCGCGGGGTGCATCTTAAATGTGCAAAACTACTGTGGATGTGTTTGAAATGCGGTAATCAACTAAGAGAGCGGATGCAATAGTTTGTGTTTTTAAATGACAGGTTCACTCTTTTCTGATTGGCTTACAATAGATACCTGTCATATAATGAAAGTTAATTTGTGATTGTACTCAACTCTGGCTTACAACAGACACTCGTCATTTAGTTAAGGTTAATTTGTGGTCACGCTTAACTGCTTTCAAGCTTGTGGTAAACCAGCTGCACTTGTTTTCACAAGCAACACACAAAAAGTTTTAAAGCACATTCAGGCACTATTATTGAGCAGTAGTGTGTGACCCTTAAATACAAAGACGACATTTGCCACAGACAGACTGGGGCAACCAGAAACAAACCGAGCAAAACGATCCTCATTTTACAGCACTGAGCAGTGAGACAAAGAAGTTTATAAATGACCACGAGAACAAAAACACCTCTCAGAAAACTGAAACCAGTAATTATATGAAATAAAATATGGGCAGTGTGTGATGAGTTTTTTTTTTTTTGCGCACACTCTCTGTGTTTGATATCTGAATGAACCACTTAACCTTCTGTCTCAAAGTTTATATGGTATCACATTCCTCCTGTGTGTAATGAAAACTCTCTAAACTTTGCTGCCCATAGAAGATGCTCTATGTAGCATCTTTCACAGAGCATCGCGAGATGCTTTCACAGGGCATCGCGAGATGCTTACACAGGGCATCGCGAGATGCTTACACAGGGCATCGCGAGATGCTTACACAGGGCATCGCGAGATGCTTACACAGGGCATCGCGAGATGCTTACACAGGGCATCGCGAGATGCTTACACAGGGCATCGCGAGATGCTTACACAGGGCATCGCGAGATGCTTACACAGGGCATCGCGAGATGCTTACACAGGGCATCGCGAGATGCTTACACAGGGCATCGCGAGATGCTTACACAGGGCATCGAGAGATGCTCTGTGGAGTAGTCAGAGGAAATATGTGTAAGCACCCATTTGGGCAGTGCTTACTAATGTGGCCCTCTTCTCCCCTTCTTCATTTTCTGGCCTGGGGGCTGGCACCTGCTGAACAGGTGGAGTCAGTTCAGCCCCCCAAGGTATTTATAGGCTGAATTCTGGTGCTTAGGGGAGGCCGGCAGGAGAGAGTCATGGGGAACAGTAGGCCATGGCCGGAGTCCTGGCCCGGGAGTTTGGGCCTTGGTGACTCGGCGACGATGTTCTGCTTGGGAACTGGATGGGCAGTGAAGGACTTTGCTGCCATCTGGGACCGATTCCACAGTTTGGGAGCCACAGTCCATAGGAGAGAAGCGGCCGTTTGGGACTGGGTCCATAGTTTGGGAACCACAGCCCATAGGAGAAAAGAGAAGGGGGCTTCGCCTTGTGCTCTGCAGCACCGGGGCGGGGATGGCCCTGGTTCTGTGTGTAAGGCCTGGTGGATGGTGGGGATTCTACAGTGGTGGCAGCCTGTGGCATGAGGTTAGAAGGTGGTGGCAGCTCTCTTACCTCTTTACCAGGTGTGGCACTTTGTCCCTTTGAGACAGCCCGCCGGGGAGAGAAAATGCCCGGTGAGTCCCCCGGCTCGCCTGTGTTTATAAACTAGGTCTGGGGATGCCGGGGGCCCAGGCTCCATTGCCCTGTGTTACAGGAGGATCGTGTTTTGTGTGAGACGCGTTGCAGCCACAGTGTCCACCGCCTGTGAAAAGGAGAGAGCGGTGAGAGGAACTGAGCTGCCAAGTTTGTAGGCCACAGTGTGGTATGTTGGTCCTGCGGCCTACACGTGCTGCTGCTGCCCAGTTGGAGGAGCTCCTCAGCTCCTGTGAGAAATCCAGCCCCATGGCCAGTTCGGCCTACAGTGAGTGCCCCGGCATTGTGCTGCTGTTTATTCTGCCTTTCTCTGTGCCGCACCCCCAGCTCCTGGGAGCTGTTGTTCAATCGTATTAAAATTAATTAATTTTGTTATACTTTTAAATTCAGTGTGGTCTCTGTCTGCTTATGAACTGTTGCTGCCTGCTAACAATCTGTTTTCCCTTAGCAGAGCTGTGTGTTGCACTCCCATGGAACCCCCTCTGCTCCATGCTGCTGGTGTGGCTGGTAAGAAGCTCAGCGGTATCTGAACCCATATGATCATCAAGAGGTTATGGGCTATCTTTTCCTAATTCTTGCTGGATGGACTGTTGCTAAGTGGGGCACGCCTCCTCATATTCTTTAACATCAGGCCCCTGCACACAGGTGGGCAGAGGGTCCTACATATGTATGATGAACAGTTAAACAAAAGTAGACAATATACAAAATGGTTGAACAAGTGCTATTAAATATTACACACTGTATACACTAACAGATTATTACAGCTATTATAACTGTATTGTGTTTGTATTTGTTTTACTGGCAGAAAGCTTCATTGGGTAATGCTCATTTACAAGGGGGATCCTGGATAGGACAAACATAGAATCAGACTGAATACAGATGGGGTTGGTGTGGCTAGCAGCTGACGAGGGAAGCTGGATATTTATGGGCCCCTGCTCATCGCATCTTAAAACTGATAAAGTGCATATAAAGTGAAATTCTCATGTTAGAAGCAATGGGGGAATCGCTCTGGCAGCTGGTGACCCCCGTTTGTGCTCTGCACCTGGGACGTCAGGAACAGAGGCTGGCAGGGAAGGTGGAAGAGTGTACTACTAATGCTCAACTCTCCGGGGGGGGGCGGAGCTTGCAGTGCCACTCTTTAGTGTCTTCTGGTGGTGGCTGGTGGAGATGCCAGTGCCAGCATGGATGATCATGTGCTGTACTGCAACCCCCCCCATGCCAGCTGTGGGGGTGCACAAGGGAATGAGGGTAAGTGTGGGACAGGGACACTAATGGGGAAAAATGCCACGCTGATATGCCAGATGATGGCCTCTCTGCCCCTCCCCACACCTGAACCCTCCACAGTGAACTCGATGGGCATGCCCCCTCTGGGTGCTGCAGCAACATCCCTCCACTAGGCCACTGCACAGCCTCTGGCAGGGATAAGCTGGCCAGTGGAGAGGAAGTACAGCACTCCCAAGTGTTTGCTTGGCAACAATGGCCAGGGGAGGCCCTCGGCAGGGGCAAGCTAGCCACATCGGCACCAGAGGTCTGGACTGGAGTGTGTCCCAGACTAGTGTGCTGGAGAGTAGAGTCTGGAGGGAAAAAGGGGTCGAGAGCACTAGCTGAGGTTCTACATACACCAGTTAACACCTCAACTCTGTATCTACTACCTGTACTCTGTAGGACTGACGAATAGACAAGTTAGGTACTTAGTGGGTATTATGTTGCTTGCAGCCAAGAAATATATTACAATGAATGGGCTTTCCCTTCACTAAAAACACCCTAGACATGTGGAGAGATAAAATTAATACTATCTATAGGTTGGAGAAAATCATCTTTAGCTTAAACAAGAAAGACGTGTTTACCTTTAGATGGAACACCTGGATCCTGTATATTATACTGAATAACCCCAGTTTTGTGCTCTAGAATGTGTGGTCTTGGGCATGTGCCAGGGAGACTCTTCCCGGAATGAGCTAACATGTCCTCTGAAGAATGAGCTACAGTGGTATTATATGACCTTTTTCTCTGGTCCTGGTGCCCTGCCTCCCTAGCAGCCTAGTAAATGTAAGCACAGGCAGAGGAGTCTGAGAAATAACTAATCACCCCTTTACCCCCAAAATGCTGAGCCCAGTGGGAGCAGAAGGATAGCATTGTTTATAGACTGCTGTACCAATACCTGTTAGATTAGAAGAGGTAGGCCTTGTGGAAAATTCGCTGGATTGGTTTAGATCTTATTTAGCGAATACAACCCAACAAGTATATATTGATGGAATATTATCTGATAAAGCTTGGTACAGCGAGGGGAGCCTCAGGGCTCCATTTTGGGGCCAACACTTTTCCTTACATGCATAAATCAGCTAGTTGACAGTGTAAAGCATTCGAATATTCGCATATATGTGGATGACGCTATCCTGATCTCTAGTGGTAAACCCCCAGAGATTATGGAAGTGCGTCTGCAAGAAGACTTCGCAAGGCTCTGTACATGGCTATCAGACTCGGGGTCGATAGTAAATAGTAAGAAAACAAAGTTCATGATATTTCATAGGGGAGGAAATATCCAGGGTAAACATAAAAAACAAATACAAATTACAACACCACAGAATGAAGTGCTTGCCCAGGTCTCAAGTATAGATACCTTGGGGTATGGATAGATAAAACCGTAAAAGTTGAATATCATATAACTGAAATAGTATCAAAGGTTAATAAAAAGCTGGGTGCGTTTAGACGATCCAGCTTTTGTATAAATAAGTTAATGAGGGAGACTATAGTAAACCAACTTCTTCTCCCTGTTCTTGAGTACGGTAGCCATGTATATGGCTTTGCTACTAAAGGTATGTAGTCTAAAATTTTTGCGATGTCCAGTCGCTTGTGGCTAGATTTACACTGTGAAAGGATTATCATGAACACCATTGTAACTTATACGAGGAACTTGGTTAGCTGTCCCAAGATAATAAAAGAAGGCTAGTCTGGGCAAATCAGATTTATAAGGTTGTAAATATAAAACAGCCAACACATCTCTGAGAAATTAGAAAGGAAAGCATATGCTCAGAATTTGAGAGGTATAAATGAGAAATTTTGAGTTTCCAAAATTTAATAAAAATATAGTAATATGCGCTTTCATATAATTATGAATAAAATATGGAATTTCCTAAAATCAGTTACATGTAAGCAATATAAGGATATCAAGACTTTTTCAACAAGTTTGAAAACTGAATTGAAGACTAGGTGTGAGTGCTATGGATAGATCCCTTGTCTATTGGAATGTGACTTTAACTGCAGCTGCCTGAAGGATATATATATCTACATATACTGTAGTTTTAAATATGTTATAGTACTTGTTGGTGCATTAACTAGTGTTTATGGTTCTGCATGATTGTATTTATACTATGTTGTAATAAGCTTCTATATTGTCTTTGTTAAATTTTGAAACTATTTGTAAGCTTTTAGCTTTTGAAACTTTGTAATAACAGGACCATCTTGTAAATAGGACGTAAAGTCCTAATGATGTGTTTTTTCCATCTACTATTCTATATACAAATAAAGGTTTTACTACTACTATAACCTCTATGATATGATACTGATTGTACTGTGCACAAAAAAAAATTTCTAATAAAAAATCTTTAGAAAAAAAAAACAAAACAGAGGGGCGATGTGTGGGCCCCAAGGTTAGGTGCCGCTGGGCATGGTGAAAAAAAAAAAAAAAAAAAAAAAGGTAATTGGACTGAATATCTTACTTGTTTTGGATCCAGCTTGTGGATTTCAAGAGGCAATACCAATGGGGAAACCAAGACAAGCGTCCTCAACCAATACAGGGTATGTGAAAGTGCCACTTGCAGCAGGAAATGAGGAACAATGTCTGAACTAGAAAGGGCAACCTGAACTAGATAGGGCAGCTGAACCCGTGAATAAGGCCATTCTCAATGTGGTAAGAGAGTTAAAACAACACATGGAGGCTTACGCTACTAAAGTTATGCTGCTGGAAACAAAACTTGATGTGGTGGCAGCAGAAGCAAAGTCTGATACAGAAAATGTTAATAAATCTGGGACCATGACATCAGGCCTGATTAAAGAAAATGAAGTTTTATGCTCAAGACTAGAACAGCTGGAAAACACCACTACAGCTGCAAATCTACTAGTACATCTCTTATGTGTTCAGGAGAAGACTGAGGGGCCAAATATCCTTAAGTTTGTGGAAACACAGGGCAGGATTTTCAAAAGGTGGCGCAGGGTGTACGTCTAGCCCTGCACCACAGGACTCTGAATTTGGCTGTGCGCTGATCCCCTTTGCCACAGCTGCACCCGATTTTCCATTACCAGGTGCAGTTGCGACAGTTTCCCTGCTTTCTGGCAGCTTGTGCCACATATTTGGCACAAGCATCGGTACTTTGACCCCTGGGAGTGGCGCACGCTGGACCATAAAGTCATGGTCTAAGAAGCAGCACCAGGTGCAAGGGATGTAAAATCACCCATGACGGTCGATAAATGCCGTCAGCCCCATGCACCATATGTTCGGTGCACAGGGGGCGTGCAGCATTAATTAGCCTTTGAAAATCCGGTCCCCTATTTTCTTTCTTATTTGGACTCTCCAGGTTGGGACTGATAAAGAGCCTACTAGATAACTTCCCAAAAAAAGGCCAGATGATCTGGAGTACCATGCACCATCCTGACTGTACAAGATGTTCTGCACTCCTGAGATGAAATACTGAAAGTCACAACACAAAAGTGTCAGTTTTGTCTTCCTGAAGGGGCAGTGCAGTTACCTTTTTCTGGACTGACGCTGTGCCACTCACCAGTGGCATCAAAGTTTCGATGTTTTTCGGGAGAGAGTTCCTGAAAATAGTATGGCTCATAATATGCAGTTGCCAGCAAACCTGAAAATTGTTTATGCCGAGAGAGTGTATGTTTATGGTGACCCAGCTGAGGCCGGTAAAAGATTAGAAAGAATTAAAGCAGACTTTGCAAGCTCAGAAGACCACCCAAGCAAGGGGGAAAAGGATGTCTGACTCTCATGGACAAGGGGGTAAAATCTACTACGAAAGGCATTATGGCTTATTAGGAGCTGGGACTTTAAACTAGTTGAAAGACTTAATGATTTTATTATTAGCTATCCTTCCTCATATTTAATTTACAAAATGTAGAGGACATAACTTGCTGGTAGTAAGGGGGGGTACGGTCCCTACTATGGGCTAACTGCATGTGGCCCGACATTTTGACTGCATGATCACCTCAGCATCTCTTTTGAAACTGCATCATCTGCATGAACATGCGAGCATAGGGCAGTCTCTACTGGTCTCTGTGACTGGGTCAGTAGTGCGGTACCAGACAGAATAACTGTATGTACCCTTTTTTAAGACTCCAGGTACCACTATTCTTAAGTTTACAATGCAATACATTACTCAGCAGTATGAATCTTCTCTGAGTGGCAATTTCAAAACAGTGGAAATGGTACTCTATTGCACTGTGAGAGAGGCTGCAAACCTACTCAATTTTCTGCTCTCAGCCTTTACAAAAAGACTACTTATGCAGTAAGAGGCCTGTAGGTGGTAAGGGACTGTTTCCAAACTTAGTAATTTATTATTTAATAATTTTTATTTGAATTTTGTTGACCAGGTAAGTCAACTGGGTCTACGGGATACCCTTTTTCAGGGGCGACCCAGGATTAATTACAGAAGAAAATTCTACAGACAGGTTGAATACAATAAAGCAAAGGATTAGACAAACTCAAGTACAGTATTAGGCAACTATTACAGCCTACAAGAGAATTTTATACAGTTTAAACCACGTTTCTTTCTTCTGGTTAAATGTACACTTTTTTTAGTGTATCCTGGATAAATGAAGATACTGTTTGGACAGGACAGTCAGGAGTAGCATAAATCCTGTGTAACCCCTAGGCGTTGCTACTCCTAGGGTCACTACCCCTGCCTACTACCCGAGATGTAGGGCGAGGGGCCTGGGTTTTTGAAATTAACATTAAACTTGTTCTTACCCAAGATAGTACATATTGTGCAGTGCCTCCACCCAGAGTTTAGCTTTAAGTGGGCTAGAATAAAACCTGATACAACCCTCTGGGATGCTGTACCCACCCACATTACCATAAATCCACCCCAGACATGACCCAACAGACAAAACCCCACATTTCAACACTTTCGCATTTAATGACTTCCTACTAGTAATATGATCATGACACAGGTATCTGCAAAAACAAACAACAAGTTTATTTACATGGGGAGGGTTAAGAAGGGTGAATGGAACAGAGGTTATACGGTTCACAACATTTACCTTCAGTTTGATTAGGTTTGAATCGGCATTTTGATCACACATAGCCCCAGTGGTCACCCATCAACCTCTGGAGTAGTCAGCTCCCTGACTATCTAGCTGCATAATCATTAACCATATATTTACAGGGTTTTGCCCACATCAGTACCAGTTTCCCATTGCATAAGACCCCACAATCCCACACAACCTGGGTACCCAGTAATTAAAGTTCTCAAATGGTGCAGGCCTGATGGATGGTGCAGCTGTATGTTGGCGGCCGGCTAGTGGGGGCCCTTAAGAGAATTAAGGATTATGCTTGGAAGATTTAACACTTTGAAACTATTTACAAGTCTCTTCCGGAGTGCAGGGCTGACCCTGCATTACTTACAATTAGACGTCTTTAAGGTTTAGGCAAGTCAGGTTTTAAGTACTTTCCTAAGGCAGGCTCCATCCCGGAAGGCTAAAATGCTGGCAAGGCTGGCAGTTGGCCCACAATACTGACCGCAAAGGTCTTTTTGCTTTTGCAGGTGGAAATTAACACCAACTTTCAAAAAGCTGGGAATGTTTTTAGAATGAGCAGGCGGTATACATTATATTCAGCACAGTTATGCATTCAGCGCATTTATATGTTAGCACATTTAGCAACCTTTGGAGCTTTGAGTGCATCTAAGCACAAAGCCTGACGATACTTGAAACTTGACTTTTCACCACTTGACCACATATTGGCACTGGACTGAGCTTGAGACTGCCTCGCTACCATTTACAGCGACTTGACTGGGCTTGTGGCAAGGCCCACTACCATTCTCCAGACTTCACTGGCTAGCAACAGATGCAGTAGTCTCTTTCGACGCAAACAGCTTGTTCTTGGCAATAAATGTTTTACTGCAGCTCTCTAGGCTCTGTTAATACCAAACTTGCACTTGGCAGCAAACGGTTTCTGTAGCTGTCTAGGCTCAGTACTACAACAAGCAGTCCCTTGTGGCCTTCACTGGCACTTGCAGCTCCCACGGACAAAATACTGGATCTCCCAGGCAAAGTTAGGAAGAGCCCCAACTCTGAATACTGCCCTTTCTGTCCTGTAGGCACTTTCAAATCGGACGCATTGATACACTATACTTGGAGCCTTCCTGGTCACTAGGCAGTCCACCCATTTGGTGCTTTATTTAAAACCTGGGGTGCAGACAATTAGTTGCTATCAGCACATTTATATGCAGAAACTGACCCTTTCCTGGTCATTAAGTAGATGACCACCTTCTGAGTGTTGCTGTGAACACAGGGTGCAGACAGACAGTGACTATTGGTAGGTTTTGGGCTTCTCTGCCCTTTAAAGACTTTCTCAAAGTTGCCTGTGGCAAAAGCAATTTACTCACTCAGGTGTCTTGCTGACATTGTGTTCCTCCTCCTGAGGTTTCAGGCTTTCATCAACGCTGTCACCATTGAGGCAGGTTCATCTCTTTCCCCACTGACTTCATCAGGTTACTGGCCCACATTTTTCCTCAATGTGGAAAGGCTTTGGCCAACCCCGGAGGACATTCTCTGGCAACCCCCAGGCTAGCGACTTCTGCTCAAGGCAGCCACTTGTCTCTCTCTCTCTTGGCAGAGGGGAAAAAAAAAAGAGACCCATTCCCTGTGGAGGGGCTCACACTGGATTGCTAGGCCCATTTTTTGGCAAAGGGCCTGAGCCCCGCACCCCTGTAGGGGCCCATGCTGGATCTGCTTGCACAGCCAAAAAACACTGCCTTTTCTGGAGCTCCCGATTGGCTGAAGCCATTTGCTGCTCTCACTTTAATTGGCTGATCCTGCCGGTCAGTGCAGGAAACGAATTTCATTACCCTTACTTGATGCACAATAGGCTCCCTGTTTTGGCATCTGAATTTAGGTTCATGCAGTTCCCCATAAGCACTTGATAATGTCCCATGAGCTCTGGCAAAATTCCCACAAGTCCTGGCTTGATATCCCAGCTTCCTGATTGGCTGTTGCTGCCCTGTAATGGCTGCTAGTTATACAGTCCCTTTGCAGATCCTACACAGTCCCAAACAAAGTCCTGGTGCAGCCAGATTTAATTATTTTATTGGTTCATCTGCCCCACTGTTCAACAGCCCTTTGTGTGCTGTCATGTTCGTGCCCAGCTTTAATACCTCACTGCAGTCCAAAAACGGTCACTGCTGCTGTAATTAAGTGCCCCTAGGCAGCAGACAGGCATTTATCAGAGTCCCCGTGTTTTAGCTCTGGTACAGCCAGGATAATACATTTTATTTAACATGTCCCCAAACATTTATCAGCCCCTTTCAGTGTCTGTGGCCGTACTACCTTTATTATATATTTATTTAAACTTTTGGAAGCGGCAGACATGACCGAAACATGCAGCCCCCATTTCCAACCGGACCCACTCATGAATATTAATGAGTCGGGCCCAGAAACATGCAGTGCACATGGCACTCTATTTAATTTAATTTAATTGGCGGCTCCCTCTGGTGTGGCTCAAGTCACCGGCCCCCTTTTGCCGGCTGTTTGGGGCCTGGACCACCGGAGGGGCCCTCAGTGACCGCAAGTGCAGTCAAAAGTTACATAGAAACAACATTTGATGGTAGATAGGGACTGCTTGGCCCACCCAGTCTCCCATTTCCCTACCTAATGGATAAGCTGCAGATCCTAGCCAACTAACAGCCTACTTCTTCCTACCTCCAACCCCTAGAATTGCTTTATGTCTGTCCCATGCATTCTTGTGGGGGCAACATCAGGGGAATGCAGGCATCAGGAGATGCTCTATACCAGAAGCGGGAGCAGAAAACAGGAGAATGGACATCAGGTAAGCCCCCATATTTTTTTGGGTGGGGGCGCATTACACTTGTCCTACATGTGATGTTTGAATCTCCTTTTTAGTTTCATGGCTTTGAATATGCCACAGATTAGCATGACATGTAACAGGACTGCATTTTCAGGACTCTTACCACTAGTCGCCCGCGGTCATGCTGCATTTATTCATGAAATTTATTATAAGCTGCATAAATTACAGGATATGTTCCATGAGAAACAAGTCTCATTTACAGAACATCCCAAGTCAATAAAAAACAAGATACATAAACTGACATAGACACAGTTAATTAAAACAAATAAATTGTTCCTGTAGCAACATTTGTTTTAAACCATGTTTAAAAATGCCAGGTATTGATTTATTTCTTAGCAACTGTCACGAGAAACAAGGGCAATGGACTGGGAGGGCCATGAGAATTCCATCTCTGATCAAGCGGGCCTATGATTGATTTACAACAGAAACCCGAGGAAGTAGACCAGGATGAACTGGTGGGGATCGTGTGGAAGGAGGATCCTGATTCAATGGTACTGGCCCTTAACGCCCAGTGTACCATTCAAGGGGAGGTCCGCCTCTGGAAAGATGTCAAGAACAAAATACTGATGGTGGATGCGCCAGGTAATGGAAAATTGCCAGAAGGATTATTGGTCAAGCCCAGCATCTTGCCTGCTTGTGCCTATGCCTACACATGACGAGTGATGGTCCAGATTTACAATGTGTCAGATCGGGAGATCCGGGTGAACAGAGGGTGCACCCTAGCTATGGTACACTGCGCAGACACTGCAATATTGCTCAGCAACAAGCACCCTGGTGGACAGTGTGACCCCAGACTTGTTTGACTTTGGTGACTCCCCGTTGCCAGCTGAATGGAAGGCTAGAATTAGCAAGAGCCTTGCCCAGAGAGAGAGACCAAGTGTTTTCATTGAAGGAATGGGATGTATCCAGGGTGCGAAGCATCACGTACACCTTCACGATGAATGGCCATTTTGAGAGAGTTCCCGACGCCTAGCCCCAGCAGACATAGATGATGTGAGAAGACACCTCCAGGAAATTCTCACTGCTGGTGTGATACAAGAATCCAGGAGCCCATACGCCTCTCCCATTGTGGTTGTGCATAAGAAGAATGGGTCTGTGAGGATGTGTGTTGATCACCGAACCCTGAACTGGTGGGCCATCCCAGACCAATACACTATGCCTGATATACAAGATGCCCTGGACTGCTTGAATGGGAGCAAATGGTTCTCGGTGTTGAATCTTCGTAGCGGATACTACCAGATCCCGATGGCCCCGGAAGACCATGAGAAAACAGCTTTCATCTGTCCATTGGGGTTCTATGAGTTTCTGAGGATGCCACAGGGGATATCGGGGGCACCGGCCACCTTTCAGCGACTGATGGAATGTGCGGTGGGAGATATGAATTTCCTGGAATGCCTGGTGTACATGGACAATGTCACTGTGTTTGGGAGCACTTAGAGGAGCAAGAGAACTGATCGTTTAAAGTCCTAGACCAACTGGAAGACTTTGGCCTCAAGCTGTCCATTGACAAGTGCCAGTTTTTCCAAACCTCCGTGAAGTATGTGGGGCACATAGTATCTACAAAAGGGATAGAGACTGATCCCAGTAAGGTTGGAGCACTGACTACTTGGCCCCAGCCCCATAATCTGAAAGAACTACAATGTTTCCTGGTGTTCTGTGGCTACTACATAGAAACATAGACTTTGATGGCAGATAAGGACCGCTTGGCCCATCTAGTCTGCCCATTTCCCTACCTACAGGATAGGCCGCAGATCCTAGTTAACCAACAGCCTATTTCTTCCTACCCCCCACTCTTGAACCTTACCCAGGGTTACTCTCCTACCAATCATAAATACAAAAAAAGGGGCCGTTAAAGAACCAGAAAAAGTCTACTTCCGCCCAGGTGAACTCTTCGGACCCCGCTGGATGCCCGACTGTGAAGTAGCCTTCCACGAGATCATATACCAGCTCACCCATGCCCCCATCCTCGCCTATGCTGACTCCACCAAACCCCATGTGCTGCATACGGATGCTAGTCTGCAGGGTCTAGGAGCGGTGCTGTATCAAGATCATGAGGATGGCCCGAGACCAGTAGCTTTCACCAGTAAGAGCTTGACCCAGTTCGAACGAAACTACCCTGTGCATAAGTTGGAGTTCCTTGCGCTAAAATGGGCCATCGCTGGCCAGTTTCATAAATGCCTGTATGGGGCAAAGATATTGGTGAAGACTGACAACCCGTTGACCTATGTACAGATTTCAGATAAGTTTGATGCCACTGGGCACCAGTGGCTTTCTGCATTATCAACCTATGATTATGCTGTCTAATATAGACTGGGCAGAGTGGTTATGGATCACTTCACATGGTATGCACAAGCTTTTCCCACCAAAGATCAAAAGGCATCCATCGTGGCCAAGGTGCTAGTGGAAAATTTCTTCATCCACTATGGTGCCCCCAGCGGATCCACTCTGACCAGGACAGAGACTGAGTCTCGACTAATCAAAGAAATGCTCTATTTGGGGGTGAAAGTCAAGAACCACCCTTATCACCCGCAGGGAGACCCTCAACCAGAACGTTTCAACCCTTAGCCTTGTAGACATGCTGGGCACCCTCCACCCAAAAGACAAGCATAAATGGAGCCAGCAGATTAGCACCTTGGTACACGCATACAATTGCATGAAAAATGATACTACTGGATTCTCCCCCTTCTGCTTCATGTTTGGGAGAGGGGCCCGGCTGCCAGTTGATGTCTGTTTTGGGGTCTCTCCAGATGGGGTCCGAGCCGAAAACTACTTGCAATATGTACAAAAACTGAAAGCTCAATTGAACCATGCCTATCAGCTGGCCCAGACAATGACCGCCAAGAGAAATTTAGCCAACAAAGAGAGGCATGATAAAAAAAAAAAAGTAAAGGCTCAAGAGCTTCGACCTGGAGACTGTGTGTTTTATGCAATTTGGGACTGCATGGTAAACACAAAATTGCTGATCGATGGCACCATCTTCCCTATGTAGTAGTTAGAAAGTTGGACGATTTACCTGTGTACAAAGTGCGCCCAGAAAACAACTCCAAAGCTGTCAAGACCATGCACTGTAACCACTTGCTACCTATCGGCCAAGTCATGATTGAGGCTGAACCCCCAGAAATTGAGCCCCCTGGGCCGGTGACTCATGCTGCTGCAAGGAAGAGACAGAGTCAACCTACCTCAGTGGTCACAGATTTAAGGTTTCCTCTGCAGCAGGCCCAGAATGATAGTGACAGTCAGTCCACTTCTGATGAAAGTGAGTGAGACTATGCCTATTATCCCTCTTATGAACTGAGCCAGCCGTTTTGGGGTAATCCCATGACTAATCATGGGGATGAAGATGGGCCTTCTGGACTGCCTAACCCACCAGCTTCGTCTTTGGAGCCAATGCTCCCTGAAAGTGAAGTGCGAAGTATCACGTGTGAGGATGCGGAGTCTCTGTGTATTGTGGAAATGTATGATTTGCCTGAGGGAGGGGTTGATGGAATGAGTTTTTCCGGTGACATGCCAGAACTTGAAGAACACTATGAGAGTGCTGATAATCCCCCCTTCAGTACCAGGGCTTCTTCAAAATGAGCAAAGTGTTGTAGAAACAGAGCCTACAGGGCAAGGAGCTGACAGTGCTCCACGTTTGGACATTTCTACCCAGGCAGAGGCACCCCTCACAAGTGATGAAAGCCCCAAGGCTGTTGCTGAAAGTACAGAGACTGTGATTGCTCCCCAGAAAGACTGGCAGAGCTGTCAAGCCAGTATTGCGTTTCAGCTACGATTCTCCTGTGGACTTGCCTATCCATGGGGTTCACAAAGGTTTTTATGTTTCACTGAGCTCACTGCCCAAACTGAGCTTGACGGCCCATTCCAGGTTACTTGTTCTACTCTCTCACCACGGTGCCCCTGCCCCATCCAGACCCAAGTTAGCCGATAAGGAAGGGCCCCCTCTTACTCTGTTTAATGTACAAGGAGTTATTACCTGATTTAGTATAGTAATGTTCAACTGACTTCTGTGAAATATGCCCAATGTATTGTCAACATGGATATAGTATTATAAAGTGTAGTAAAAATGTATAGTAAAGTAGTAAGCTTATGTTAACTGATGGAAGATGGTACAGACTAGATGTGGATGCAAAGTTTTCTCCAGGCAGGGAAGGGTGTAACCCCCGTACAAATGGGGGTTCCCGAAAAGTCTTCCTAGAGCTTGCCTAAATGCTCACTGCCAGGTTGGTGTCCAGCATTCTAGTCATTTAAATATTATTGCCAAAGGGTGCCTGTATAGCCTCTGTGTACTGTCTCTAAGAGCTGCCTGGACTGCAGTCATAAGTAATCTAAGAGGGAACTCTGTTGAAAGATGTAATTATTTACTGAAAATCATTTAGAGTGATAATGATAATGTAGTTTGTCTAACCTGCCTTCTTTGCAGCAAGGACTGCTTTGTTCATCTCCACTATCTTGCTCCTGGACTGTCTAATTGGACCCATCAGTACTGGTGGGACCTAAAATGGAGCCAGACTACAAGAGCTGTCTAGAGTCAAAATCTGTAGAAATTGTAGTTTTGGGCTTTTGGCGCCCTTTTGCACCTGAAATTGGAGCCTTTGCTGTGACTGACAGATCCGCCAACCAAACCTTTTGGATTCTGAGGGAAAATTCCCAAGCTTGCTGGCAGCTGAGTCAGATCTAAGTTGACAGCTGAAAAGGCAACAGCTCAATACAGTCTCTGTGGAAAGGTCAGAGTTTTGGCCTGCCTGCTGCCCCTGAGAGGGAGAAGAGAATCAGTTCGGACTGAATCAGAGTTTGAGAGAACAAAGTAAGCCACTGATTTTTTACCAGGCTCATACCTGAAGAAGACCGAAGATTTTGCTGAATGCAATCGGCCTGTCAGGATTTCCAACTGCTTTTGAATCCCCAGTTTGTGCAGAGACTTTGCGATCGTGACCAGAGAGCGGTTTGCATGGTACAGTATAATTTCCTTACATGTAAATGTGCTGTGTATTAAAGGTGGGTCGTGATTTGGTTCCCCACTGTGTGAACTGTGTTCTGTTTGCTGGAAGCTGTATCCAGCCCAAAACGGACTGTATCCGAATGTCTCCATTTGGCCGGGGTCTTGCCACACTGGCCCATCCAGACTACCTGCTGCACAGAGAAAGCCATCGACGAGAGACCTGCCTGGGGATCAGCGCCCTGTTCCATGCCTGAACAGGAACGACGCCTTGGCGAATCATGTGGGCACTGCTTCTTCTGGCACTCCAGATCAACCATCTGCAGTCTCAATTTTCGTCCAGCCTGTGTCCAGTCTTGGGTATCGTGAGTAATCATCAGGGTAGCTCCCTGAAACAACAGCTTAATCTAAAAGTGTGTCATCCGAGTGTCTTCTTGTTTCCACGAACTGAGCCCTCCAGCTCTGGATTATAATTGTTGTGTGTGGTGCATGTTGTTTTCTTCTAACACAGGGCCCCAACCAGCTGCAACGTTCCTGGCTAGCCCACCTTTCTCCATCTGGGTACCCGGAGTGTGTGACTGTTTATAGACCCTAAAGTGCATGCATAACTGAATGATAGAGTCTTTAAGCAAATTAACCTGATTACACCCCTCCCTTGTTCAAATCCTTTAAATAAATCAGATCCAACTCTTTTTTGCATTTACCCTGACTGTGGTTCCAGTTTGTGCAAGAGTACTGTACTGCACTGCTGTTATTTGCTGTGTATAACCTTGTTTTACAGGGGGTCCCCAGGGCTGAACCAGAGGATAGCCCTGGTGGTAAGTGCAAATAGTGTGGGCACTTGTGTGGTGCATCAGGGGTATTTTGAAAGTGATTATTGTGTATTGTTCCGGCCAGTAGTAAGGAAAGAGGGGGGTTACAGTGTTCCGGAGGGCTGTGCCCAGGTTAGCTTGACCACTACCAACCCTGACCTCCGGATGGAGGCACCCGTTTCAGAACTCAGGCTCCTTAACCTGCTATTAGCCAAGCAGGCAAGGGTAGTAGCCCTTGGGATAGCGCCACCTCAGGGTTACAGCAGCATGGACAGTTCTGTTTGTTTACATCGTTTTGGTCCTGGACTGCTGAAATGGGCCAATCAGTACCTTTGGGGACTCTAAAATGGAGCCTGCCTACAGGGGATTGGTGGGGGCAAATTCTGTAGTAATTGTAGTTTTTGTATTTTGGAGCCAAGACAAACCTGGAGGGTGAGCCCTAGTTGTGACTGACAGAAGAATCAGCAGACTGAACCTTTTGGATCCTGGCGAAGTCCCAGGAGGCTTGCAGTTTCAGTCGTATCTGAGTTGGGAAGTGGACAAGTAACAGCTCGAGATAGTTCAAGCAGCAATCCATAGTGGATTCGCGTGGGAGAACTGTGGAAAGGCCAGAGTTTGGCCTGCATGCCTGCCTGCTGTCCCCGAGAGGGAACTTGTGCTTTTTTTGGACTGAATCCAAATTTGGAGAGTGAATTAAGCCACTGAATTGTGACCAGGCTTTAACCAGAAGACCACCGAAGATTTGCTGAATGCGATCGGCCTGTCCGGAGTTCCAGCTACCTCTGAACTCCCGGATTGTGCAGAGACTCTGTAATTGCGAACGGAGAGACATTTGCCTGGTACAGTGGAATTCCCTTACATGTGAGTGTGCTGTGTTCTTATAGTGGGTCGTGATTTGGTTCCCCACTGTGTGTGTCTAAACTGTGTTTGGCTTGCTGGAGGCTGTATCCAGCTCCACGGACTGAATCCGTATCCATTTCCATTTGACTGGGCCCTGCTACACTGGCCCAGCCAGAATACCTGCTATGCAGAGAAAGTCATCGATGAGAGACTGGCCTGGGGAATCAGCCCCTGCTCAATGTCTTGAACAGGAATGACACCTTGGTGATTCGTGTGGGCTCTGCCTTGCCGGGCACTCCAGCTCAACAGCCTGCAGTCTCGATTTCGTCCTGCCTGTGTCCAGTACTGGGTACCGTGAATAAACATCAGGGTAGCTCCCTGCAACAACAGCTAAACCTAAAAGTGTTGTCATCTGATTGTCTTGTTGCCTTTTCTTTCACGATCTGAGCCCTCCGGCTCTGGATTACAAATAGTGTGTGTTGTGCATGTTGCTTTCTTCCATCACAGGGCCCCAACCAGCTGCAATGTTCCTGGCTAGCCCACCGTTTTCCTACCGGGGTACCCAGAGTGTGTGACTGTGTAGGGACTCTGAACTGCATGCATAACTGTCTGATTAATATAGCTTTTAAGCAAATCAACCTGATTATGCCCCTGCCTTGTTCAAGTCCCCTGAATAAATCAGATTTAACTTTGTTTGCATTTAACCTGACTGTGGTTCCAGTTTGTGCCAAAAGTATTGTACTGTTGCTATTTGCTGTGTATAACCTTGTTTTATAGGGGGTCTCCAGGGTTAAGCCAGAGGAGCCCGCCCCGACGGTAAGTGCAAACAGTGTGGGTAATTGCATGGTGTACAAGGGGTATCGTGAAATTATTGTATACTGTTCAGGCCACCAGAAGGGAAAGAGGGGGGTTACAGTGTCCCGGAGGCCTGTGCCCAGGTTAGCTTGACCACTAGCAACCCTGACCTCCGGATGGAGGCACCCATTTCATTACCCAGGCCCCTTAACCTGCTACCAGCCAAGCAGGCAGGGGTAGTAGCCCTTGGGATAGTGCCACCTAGGGGTTACACATGAATAATGCACTATTCATTATTTGGATCCAAATAAATAGTGGCGCTATTCATGCCTGCGCATATTTGGGAAATACTATCAGCTGGAAATAGTAAAAAAAACCCCCTCCACCCAGCACAATTAAAAATATCCCCATCTCCATAGCTGCAACAAGCCAATTTCCACCTCCTCCTCCCCCATACTCACAGTTTTAGCCTTCATTAAATTAGTCCTCGACTTATGCTGAAAATTCCCACGATGGGAGATTGGCACAACGTACCCGCCTTGACGGACGGCCACTGTCGTCTTTTTGTGCCATTTCTTAATTTCATAAATCATTCCCCCACTTTAGCAGCAATACCCAGTCCACCTCCTCCTACACTTCAAATTTCATAAATGCACTATCCCCCACGCAGCGTAGAAGGCCATCAACACACCTCTGTCTTCCACAGCCAGTTGCCTTCTTGTGAATGGCACCCTCATGCTTGCTCACACAGTAAAATAGTTGATCATGTCATCAGTTGTTTTACTATGTGAGCAAGTGTGGAAACACCATTCACAAGAAGGCAGACAGCTGTGGAGTAGGGTGGGTTGTGTTAGTAACCTTCTCATGCCTAGGGGACAGTTAAATTTTATGAAATTTGGGTGCCAAGGAGAGGAAAGTGGGATTTGGATGCTGCTGCTGCTGGGGTGGGGGGGGAGGATTTATGAAAATTAGCAAATAGTGGGCCAGCCTGTTGGTGCAGGGGTTGGATTTCTGCTCGTGACCCGGTTCACTCGACTCAGGCCATCGGAGGGCTGGCCGGGATGGGGAGAAGATTGAGCATCCCATGGACTGGGAGGGAGATGTGATAGATTGTCCAGCGCAAAAAAAAGCAGACCCCTGGTGGAGGTTGGGGGATCCAATGCGCACCGCGCCTGATATGTGGGGAGGAGGGATGGAGGTCGGGTTCATCCCACTAATATCATTGCATGTCCCACCTCCTGAGGGAAATAGCATCTACAAAAAAAAAAAAAAGATGGTCTGTTCCAGGGATTATGCCACTTCCTGGTACCGCGGCCCCCTAAGAACCCTACCCCGACTGAGACAGTGTTCCGCTGGATGGCCCATCCCCATGGCCCCACCTGGGGGGTAAGCCTAGGGAACCCTGCTGGTTGTGGTGATGCGGCTGGTAACCTGGACCTGTCTCCATGGGGTGGGTTCATCTCTGCAGCCCCACCTTGGGGAGGGTGGTAAGCCAGGAAGAATCAGCGATCGGTTATTGGTGGGGGAGGCTGATAATATGGGACAGGCAGCACCCCAAAAAAAAAAAAATCAGAAAATAGCACAAGGCGGCGGGCGACCAGCTGTGGAGGCAAACAGGTTTTGCCGGGTTGCCCACTGTGGGTGTTTTCTTTAATGACAGCTAAAATTGTGGGTGTGGGGAGAAGGGAGGAGCTTGTTGCAGAAGGTGGGGGATGAGGGTTGTTTTACTGTGACTGGGCTGGGAGCCGGTTTTTTTTTTTTTTTTTTTACTTCTCCCTACACGTATATGAATGATGAACAAGAATTCTGAATTTCCGAATATTTAGAGCCCTGAATATGAATTTTCAGCTGAATATTCAAAATAAGGTATTTGCCCACCCCAGGAGCCTGGTAAGACCACACCTGGAGTACCGTATTTAATTCTGGAACCCTCGCCTTAAAAAGGATATCATTAAGCTGGAGACAGTGAAGGGGCAGAAGACCAAAATGATTCAGGGGCAACAGTGAAGGACATATGAGCAAAGGTTAGACAGCCGCAACATATACTTACTGGAAGCCAGAAGGGAGAGGGGGACAGGACTGAAACATTCAAATATGTGCAGGGTAATAAAGTGGACTCCAAAAGGCAATTCACAACCAGTGGCAACACCAACAGGTGGGGATAGCAAGAAAGTGGTGAGAGTGAATTTTAAAAGGGACAAGAGGAAATATTACTTTATAGAAAGGGTGGGGGAGTGGAGGAGTAGGCTATCCAAAACGCAAGTACAAAAATGGTACAGAGCTTTAAGAGGGGGTGGGATAGATACAAATTGTTGGTCATTGGATCCGTCAGGGGAAAGTTGGTCATGATTCCTTACGGAACGTGTATAACCTCTTCAAGCAGACTGATAAGACAACAAAGTCTGCTGTCAGCAGTTTCTGTGCTTCCATGTTACTGAATGAGGAGCTTGCTACATTTTACCCCAGTATACAATGCTGTTTTTTGAGGGTTTTTTTTCTCTCCAAACATATTTTTAAATATCTGTCAAAAGTCATATATCCCAAAACGAAAACCAATACAGGCAACCAAAAATTAGGTTTTCTATTTCTGTACAGAAACACAGACCCCATGAAGCAATGACTACAATAGTCAGGTTCTCTGTCCAACTCTGGAATATGGGGGGCCCTTCTCTTTTCCCCATTCATTAACTCTTTTTCATCGGTGATCCCATCATGTCAGTCCCTCATTTATGCCAACAATCCAGTTCTCTTCCATAGTGACCCCTCCCCCTCATTACTGTCCACCACACTCTCGACGATTTCTGTCTGGCCCACCGCTGGTTCTCCTCCAACAAGCCAATAGTAAATGTGTTGAAAACAAAGGCTATGCTACTTGGCTCTAACTCTAAACTCTGCCCTTGGCCACTCTGACAGCTATCTCAGAGTCCAATCCCTTGACAACTCCCTCCTCTACTCTGTTCTCGCCTTCAAATATCTGGGCAGTATCCTTGACCTGTCACTTACCTACTCTGACCATATTGCCTCCCTGGTACGTCGCATAAACCAGAAGCTGGGACTCTGTACTGCCTTATTAATCATCTTGCATCTGAAGCTCGCCTTGCTATAGCTCATGGCAACATCCCCCGACTATGGGTGCCCTTGTACTCTTACCTCCACCATCAACCTGTCCCGGCTTGACACCACCTACAACCGGATTTGCTGCTTCACCCTTCGCGCCCCTCTCTCCATGCACCACTGCTCTCTCTACCAGTCCTTTCTTTGGCTTCTCCCTCTAGCCAGACACTCCTACTTAATGGCCCAGACCATCGGGGATGCCATCCACTGCCCCTCATACTCCCCTCTATCTCGTCTAATATGCCCCAAGACACATACCCACAACCTCTGCACTCGTCCCACCTCCAATTAGTCTACCCATATATTACCACCAGAATAGGTCAAAGGGCCTTCTCCATTGCTGGACCCTCCCTCTGGAATGACCCCCCCCAAATGCATTCCAAAGACCCCCTGTTAAAATTTAAATACCCTACTAAAAACCCACTTCATGTCCTCCATGACCCATTTCTCTCCCCAGACTACTGGCGTTACTGCGCAATCTACAGGTCTCTTCCGATCCCTGCCAGCTCCTTTTTCTCCTATCTAGGGACTGGCTTGCTGCCAGCATCCTGCCCAGGAGTCAGCCGCCTGCTACCCACTAAATTATAACAAGGTGCAGGAAAACACAATCTTTCATAGAAAGAGATGTTTCAGGATTCGGTGACGTGGGAAGAAAATGGAGGGAGGGAGGTTCAGAGGGAACAGAAGGAAGAATTTCTTCACAGAAAGGGCGGTGGACAAATGGAATGCATTGCCAGAGGAGGTGGTGGGGGCTGAAATGATTTCAGGATTTAAGAATGCATGGGACAGGCATCAGGGAATCCTGGTAGTTGGAGGAAGGGGACAACCTAGTTCTTGACAAGCTTGAAGAAGCCAAGTATGTGCGGACATGGGCAGACTAGATGGGACATAAGATATATAGATATTGACTGCAGATAAGGGTCTATGTAATTATACATGTAAATTGCAACTGTAAATAGTATGTATATTTTTTGTTTGATACTACTCATTACCTGTCAGTGTTAACTGAGCTGCAGCTGTTGCTGTCAAACACTGTATAGCTACTAGAGCCACACTGCCTGCTATTGTTACTGTAAAACAATGTGTATTTACTGTGACCTTTCTGCATGTGCCAGTCTCTGGCCCATGCCGTGCCAAAAAAAGGTCCTTGGATCAGTGCACTGACCCAGTTAACAAAGGAATAAATAAATGAATATCCTATACAGCAAAACCCTGTTTATCCAAATGTACTGGGGACACACAAACCTTTCAGATAAACAGGGTTTCAGTTAACTGGGAGACAAACATTTGGTGCTATCTGCATACTGTACTGTACCGTGAGCAAGACTATCAGATATATAAAAGACATAGGCCCATATTCAAAAGACTTGTACGGCACAAAATGGAGATGTGCGGCACATCCTGGAAAATGCATAGTGGCACTATTCAAAAGGGTGAAATGCATATTTACATGTATGATCACGCACATATAATGTATGCCACACAGAAAAAGGGGGCAGACACCTGCATATGCCCGACATGTGTATATTCCGTGGGACTGCACAGTGCATGTGCTGGACATTCCACATTTGTGCCGCGCAAAGTTAGACAAGAAAAGGGCTGCTCTAAATCAGCCAACCTCCCACAGGCAGGCTGCTGAACTGCAGGCAGAATATTCTGAGACAGCTCTGTGAGCTGCTCCAGGATGACCTCCTGGCACCCTCACACAGCAGACATGCCAGGACAATTGTGCCCAAAGTCACAGCTGTGCTGTGCTTGCTCGCCGTGCACCTACCAGATACTGGTGGGTGACACCACTGCCACGGTCCGGTCAACCACCTCCCTCACTGCACCCAGGTCAGTGACGCCCAGCTACCCCATGCTCTGATGATTAGTCACCCCTCTAGCACACCAGTGGAGCAGATGGCTACAATGCAGCACATATACTAGGTGCCATTGCCTGCACTCATGTGGCAGTCAGAGCATCACCTGGTGGTGGCAGGCACCCATGACCATGTTTGGGACAACTGTGATAAGGATGCATGATGGTACTGGTGGCAGCATGGCATGGGTCAGGGACAGACGGACCATTGACAAACCCACGGTGGTATGCCATAGGTGCACACAGCATGCCCCTGCCAGACCCATGCCACCAGGAACCACATCCATGTCCCTGATGCCAGCCATCATTGTGGCAATGCCACAGGGGCTAGAGGGCAGGTCAGTGTGGTGTTCTGGATGTGGCCAGTGTGCAAATATAGGCAGTGTGAGGCGTAGGAGGCACCATCTGTGGCTTGGTGGCGTCATGGGCATGCCGCATAGACACCAGTTCCTCCAGTGTTGCACGTGCAGCCACCATGGGCACATATATGGCCATGGGTATTAGCACTGTACAGAGGCCCATGCATCACACACACACACACACACACACACACACACACACACACACACACACACACACACACACACACACACACCTGCCCGCTAGGCTGCAGTACCTCCTGGTCACCTCTGTGGAGTGGTGGTGCTGCCCTGCATATCTGGAACTGCATATGAAAATGGCCCCGAATACATTCCAGTTATAACCCCTAGGTGGCACTATCCCAAGGGCTACTACCCCTGCCTGCTTGGCTAGTAGCAGATCCGATTTATTTAAGGGACTTGAACAAGGGAGGGGCGTAATCAGGTTAATTTACTTAAAGACGATCATTCAAACAGTTATGCATGCACTTCAGGGTCTATAAAACAGTCAGTCACACACTCTGGGTACCCAGATGGAGAAAGGTGGGCTAACCAGGAATGTTGCAGCTGGTTGGGACCCTGTAATGGAAGAAAACAACATGCACCACACACACCAATTGTAATCTGGAGCCGGAGGGCTCAGTTCATGAAAAGAAAAAACAACAAGACAATCAGATGACACACTTTTAGATTAGGCTGTTGTTGCAGGGAGCTACCCTGATTACTCACGATACCAAAGACTGGACACAGGCTGGACGAAAACTGAGACTGCAGGTGGTTGATCTGGAGTGCCAGGGGAAGCAGGGCCCACACGATTCGCCGAGGCTTCGTTCCTGTTCAAGTGTGGAGCAGGAGGCTGATCCCCAGGCAGGTCTCTCATTGATGGCTTTCTCTGTGCAGTGGCTAGTCTGGCTGGGCCAGTGTGGCAAGGCCCCGGTCAAATGGAGACAGATTTGGATACAGTCCGTTTTGGGCTGGATACAACTTCCAGCAAGCAGAACACAGTTCACACATTGGGGAACCAAATCATGACCCACTTTCAATACACAGCACATTTACATGTAAGAAAATTCTACTGTACCAGGCAAACCACTCTCTGGTTACGATCGCAAAGTCTCTGCACAAACCGGGGATCCAAAAGCAGCTGGAAAATCCTGACAGGCCGATCGCATTCAGCAAAATCTTTGGTCTTCTTCAGGTATGAGTCTGGTAGAAAAATCAGTGGCTTACTTCGTTCTCACAAACTCGGATTTAGTCTGACATAGTTCTCTTTTCGCCCTCTCAGGGGCAGCAGGCAGACATGCAGGCCACAATTCAGGCCTTTCCACAGTTCTCCCATGCGAATCCACTCAGGATTGCTGCTCAAAATCACGTGAGCTGTTACTTCTTCACTTCTCAGCTCAGAACTAACTGAAAATTGCAAGCAGTCTGGGATTTCCCCAAGATCCAAGAGTTTTGGTTGGCTGATTCAGCTGTCAGCCAAAGCAAGAGCTCCCCTTTCAGTTGCAAAAAGGTGCCAAAAGCCCAAAACTACAATTCCTACAGATTTCGACTCCAGACAGCTCCTGTAGTCCGGCTCCATTTTAGGTCCCACCAGTACTGATTGGTCCAATTTGCAGTCCCGGGCCAAATGGTGGGGATAAACAAAACAGTCCTACCTGCAAAAAAGGCAGGTTAGACAAACTACATTATCATTATCACTCTAAATGATTTTCAGCAAATAATTACATCTTTCAACAGAGCTCCCTCTCAGATTACTTATGACTGCAATCCAGACAGCTCTTAAAGAGACAGTGCACAGAGGCTAAACAGGCACTCTCTGGCAATCATATTTAAACTGCTAAAATGCAGGGCACCTCCCTGGCAGTGAGCATTTGGGCAAGCTCAAGGAAGACTTTTCGGGAACCCCCCCATTTGTAGGGGGGGTTACACCGTAATGAGATGCAAATCTGCTGTTTGGGTGCAAACTGTACAGTGAGGCTACTTGCATATCCTGGCTGAATACTGCAATTGTGCGTGCTGCCCAAGTGGCTTCCCATCACGCAGTTCTGTATGCTCTGTGCTGGTCACAGGTCACCTACCATGGCGTGCATCTACCACTGTGCGATTGAGCATCCTGGGGATATTCAGCTGTGTGTGCACACGATCACATTTGCTGGCACACTTTGAATATCCTGTTCTTTTCTGCAGATGCAAGTCAATGCATGGTGCATTCACTTGCGAGACATACCCAGCCACTTTTAAATATGGGGCCCATTGACACTTATTACAAAAATCCTTTCAGTTTTATTAAGTTAATTTGATTATGCAACAGCAGCAAATCATAGGTTGAATACATTTAGTAAAAATATTTGCATCAATAAAAGTGTTACAACACAGTCACAACTTCTTGAAAAAGTCCTTAATAAATGTCTGCTTTTTCATTACAGATTTAGTTTTCAAACCTACATTTAATAATATGTGCCTGTTTCATCTCCTTGCATTCGTAAGGACTCATCACTCTGACCTCTATAACAAGTTTAATACTGTGCCCCACGTCCAAAAACATTGTATTTAGACTATACACACACTTGTCATTAACATCCTGAAAACAAGCCTAGCCATCTAGCCAGTCCTCTCCTAGTAGGTCAGTAACTGCATAATTAGAACCAGCATTATGAAAAAATACCAAGAAAAAGCAAGTAGGACAGCAACAGGAGAAAACAAGATTAGCCAAGGCTGTTGAGCTGTCTCCCATCTGACCTAATCTTATCAGACTCCCATAATCTCTGCAAATCAAAATTGTATGCATGCTTGCTACAAACTTCGTAATAAGATGAATTCCTATGTTTTCCTGTGCGTTCTGTACTGTTTCTATGTTACACCCAGGCATGTCTGACAAAGTGCTCGTCTCTGTCCACTGAAACAATAACACTGTCACAATGTGTTTTCACTTTGCACCTCTGTGCCCAACTCCATACCACCACCCAACTCGAGTACAGTATAAACTAGTAGAGCTGGTTCTGCCATGAAATTCTCATTTAGAGATTAAGCACAGTTTATGAGCAGTGCCTCAACAACAAGACCAAATCCTGTGTACACTACTGTGAGAGAGAAAGAGAAAGAGAGAAAGAAGCCAAGGTGACATACGATACTGAAAAAGCCTATTGTTCTTTTTTACTGCTTTATTTATTTATCTGGGATAGCCCAACTGAAATGTAACATTTCACTGTCACTGGGATCCTGTTTCTACCATACAGTGCAATAAAGTGATGAGAGAGGCAAACTGGATGGTGGGATGCACAGTTAGGGGGCTCAATAGCGTAACGAAGGAGAAGATGATCTCTGTACAGATTACAGGTCTGCCTAGTACGGAGCACTGTGTGCAGTTCTGGAATCTGCACCTGAAGAATGAAAGAATTAGAGACTAGAAGTGGTGTAGAGAGGGATTCCAAGGTGATCCAGGGGCAACAGGGAAGGACTTACTATATGAGGAATGCCTGAAGTATCTGAACATGTACACTATAGAGATTAGGCAGAAACAAGCGGGTGTGAGGGAAATGTTGAAGTTCCTTCATGGAATTGATAGAGTAGACACTCATGACTTGTTCACAATTGGCTCAATTCATGAAAATGTCTGGAGCTGGCGTGTAAAGGCACACGCAGCTCCGCACCCTTGGGAGTTCAGTGTGGGGACTGCATTCATGAAGTAGCAGTCCCCACCTGGCTCCCTTCCATGTCCCCACCCCACTCTACATGGTGGTTCGTTGGGGCGGGGTTGCAGACCAGGGTTGGCGGCCAATCATCTGCCCTACCCGGGTCTGCACTGGATCCCTTGTGCTGGTAAGGCGCCAACATGCTGGGGCGCACGCAGAGCGCCGGGCAAGCTGCTTGGGGAGAATATGCAGTCTGCCTACTCCTCAGCCCACTCACAGTCCCCTGACACTTATGGGAATGTCCGAGGGGGTCCAATGACCCCCGCCTTGCACTAGTGGGTCTGGCAGCCAGCTGGAAGGGGAGTGTACCGGCACAGCTGCCCCTCCAGATGCTTAGCCACTGCCCCCCCAGCACGGCATCCGCACTGCGGAATGGTGGTGTGTGCCGCATCGCTGCCCCCCCAGAGAGACCCCAGCCCACCGGGCGCGTGAGCCCTGCTCAGCTGGGGATCCGTGTGGGGGGCATATGCTCATGCATGCTGCCGAGGGGGGCAGTAGGCACAGATGGGTGCGGGATGGCTATGCACCAGAGTTACATGGCTGCAGTACCCTAACCTGTTTGTGAATAGGCCTACTAAGTAATACTTCCACAAGAGGCAACGCCATGGAAGTGGGAGGTAAAAAAATGTTAGAAAACACTTTTTTTTTACCAAAAGGGTGGTGACAAAAATGGAACAAACTCCCAAATGAAATCATACGTGGGGAGACAGTGGGAGGGTTTAAGAAGGGATGGGACCAGCATATGGGGAAAGTGTAGCTGGGTACAATGGGGGAGGGGGGGAGACACGGGGACTGACAGGAGCTCAGTCCGTTAGACAGGCAAGAACAGATTGGATAGGCCACGGGGCCTTTTTCTGACAACATTTTCTATGTTTCTTCTACTCAGTTTTACAGCTGGGTGGACTAGAAAATTAGAGGGAGTTAACTGCTCAGGGTCACACACTAAGTAAGTGTATCAGCAAATAAGCAAATTGTCTCCTTGATTATCAAGCTAGAAAAGTTTTATTCACATACGAACTTGCCAGCAGATAAAGGCCTTTCAGTCTATCAAGTCTGCTTGATTGTGCAGCTAGCAGCCCTTATACTGCAGCTGCCCCTCCACCCCCCTTACCCTGTCCCATCCCCATTCAATCACTCAGTTCTCGGATTACAAATACCTATGAGTCAGACTTTTTTTTTTTTTTTTTTTTTTTAAATACACATAGGTTCCACGTCAATAAAACAAAAGAGCAGACAGAAATATATTATATATAACAAAAAGCAACAGGAAGCAGTTGTAATGAGTTTACAAGATTCAGAGACAAGGTTAGGATTATACAGATATGCCAAACCAGCATTTCACCAGGAGTATAGCGAGATTGAGATTCTTGTTCTTGCCTACTCACATCATAAAAGATGAGACTAACGATAAATATACAGATAAGAATTTCCAGACGGTGGCTGCAATAGCAAGCATGATATCAGAGACTGGGTGAGGTTAGAGACAGGTATTAATAACAATATAGTTGCCAGTAAGTACATATACTAGGAGAAACAGGCAGAGGAGGCAGCCAGAGGTGGCTTTGTCAGGTCATGTGAAGTCAGCCTGGGTAGGCTTTGTCGGGGTGGTAGTGGTGGGGGACGGGGGACAAAGGAATCTTTGGAGGGAGGAGATGGAAGTGATAATGAACAAGAGGAGTGGCCTTGATGGGAGGCTGAAAATGGCAAGAGAGGCCAGGTGGAGCAGAGGGCTGTAGAAAGATGCAGTGGAAGTTGGAAAAGGGGGGAGACAAGCAATAGTAGAAGGTTGATAGAAAGGAAAAGGGAGGTAAAAGGAGACTAGGATGAGGGGTAGGAAGGGGGAAGCAGGGGGCTAGGAGGAGCAGTCACAGTGACTGCACACAAGGTGATTTCTCAAGAGGTGCTTGAAATGGCCAAGCATGGGAACATCAAGGGAGCCGGTGGGAAGCCCATTTAGCCAATTGGGAGCCTGGTAGGTAAAGGATCGTTGGGCTTGATTTGTTCGGCAAAAGGGGACTTGGAAGGCAAGGTTAGAAATATTCCTGGTGGTACGCGAGCTTGTAGCCTGAGCTAGCAGAGTCGGGGGAGTTGGGCTCAAGCTGATTTTCTTCCCATATAGGCAGGTATGGTATTTTATCCTGTCACTGAGGTTGAGCCAGTTTGTGTTGGAATATAGGTCACACATGTGCAGCCTACTGTGTGCTCCTGAGACTAGACAACAGGCCTTGTTTAGGGCAATGCAGACTCTCTAATGCTGTGTAGGGTGGCTGCGCCATAGATAAGTAATTATTCACTGGGGTATGAAAATCCTGTAACCTCATTGGTCAAAACACATCACATGACTGTGCTAAATCCTCCAGTATACCCACTGTAAAAAAGTTTTATATCACTATAAAAACAAACAAACAAACAAAAAAAAAAACAAGTTGAACGTTGTATAATAGCAATATACCATGACAGGGAGTGGGTATATGGGTGGATTTACCACTTCTGGTGTGGTTCAGTCACTCGGCTGTGCCTCGTGACCAAACCACACCAAATGTGGTAAATCCACCCATATACCCACTCCCTGTCATGGTATATTGCTTAAGTAATCAACAATGGAGGGAATGGAGCTAGTGACTGCAGCTTGGAGGGCCTCTTGGGGCAAACAGTGTTTATGCCTATAGAGGATTCCCAACCCACTATTAACCATTTTGGATACTATGCTTATGTGATCCGAGAAGGACAGGGTGCTATCGAGGGTTATCCTGAGGTACTTAAAGGTTTGAACTTGTTCAATGATGGCACTGAAGCAGCCCACTGTATTACAGGATACCACATCCTCTGGTAATGCGTTCCACCCTGTCACCACCCTCTCCGTAAAAAAGTGTCTCCTCATTTCCCTCCTGAACCTTCCCCCTGCCAGTCTCAGAATGTGCCCTTGGGTATCCCTCCCCCCTCCTTAACTGGAAAAGCCTCCCTGTGTCCATCTTATTTGTTCCCTTCATGTACTTGAAGGTTTCAATCATGTCCCCCGTCCCTCCTCTCTTCCAGGGAGTACATGTTCAACTCCCTCAGTCTATTCTCATAGAGCAAGTCCCCTAGTCCCTGGAACATTTCTGTTGTCCTGTGCTACACCGCCTCCAGTAACCTAATGTCCTTCTTCAGGTACAGCCGCCAGAAATGCACACAGTACTCCAGGTGTGGTCTGACCAGTGACCTATACAGTGGCAGGATCACCTCCCTCCTCCTGGAGGATATGCTTCTGGTACTAACCCAGCATCCTGTTAGCCTTTGCAGCTGCCTTTCTACACTGTGCGAAGTTGTTCAGTACTCCTGTTATGATCACCCCCAGATCCTTCTCCTCCTCCTCAGTCTTGGCTAGCTGAATTGCATGTTTCTCTCATGCTGGTAGCTCCTCCTTGGTTTTTGTACACCAAAATGTAGCACCCTGCATTTCTTGGCATTGAACCCTGCTGCCAAGTGTCCGACCAGGCTGCCCATTTTGTCAGATCATCTTGCAACCCCTGCCACCCTCTAAGTCATCCACTACTGCTCCCATCTTGGTTTTATCTGCAAACAGACTGATCTTGCTCTTGGTGCCTATTGAGATGTCTGCTATGAAGATCCCAAACACACCGGCCTCAGCACCGAGCCCCGTGGCACCCTGCTTCTCACTGCCCTGGGCAGTTTGGTTCCACTGTTTGATCTTTATTGGGGTACATGAGAGAAACATGTAAGATACTCTCAAGTGAGGTTAATTGCTCTCATTTAAATTAGAGACCATACCGTTTGTTAGACATTACAGAGCACATGTTAGCATTCTAATAAATGTAACCCCCCACACCCCAATTGTAAGTTAGCAAACCTGGCTTTGCTTAGCACAGTCACTACCCTCCCACCACAGAAACATAGAATTTGTCAGCAGATCAGGACCGCTTGGCCCACCTAGTCTGTCCATTTCCCTACCTGATGGATAAGCTGCAGATTCTAGTTAAACAGCTTACTTTCTTCTACCCCCTCACTAGAATAGCCTTATGTCTGTCCCATGCATTCTTGAATCCTCCCACTGTTCCAGACTCCACAACCTCCTCAGGAAGGCTGTTCCAAGCATCGACAACCCCCTCTGTGAAAAAACAAACCCTAACATTACCTCTGAGCCGTCCCCCCTCTATCTTCAAATTATACCCCAGCATTCTTGTTACCGGCTGCCTGCCCAACCTCCAAGATACTGCTTTATGCAGACGACACAGTAATTTTCTCTTGTAGTCCCTGCCAAGAAACGCTCACCAGAAGACTCCAGCACAACTTTAACCCGATTTCAAAACTGGCTCACCGATAGTCTGCTGGTGCTCAACAGCAAAAAAAGACTAAAACTATGCTCTTCGAGGAGCATCAAAAGAGAAGGCTAACAAAGCCTCTCTCAATAACCCACAACTCTCTCTCCATCCTTGAGCAGGTGTCCTCATTCTGGTATTTGGGAGTCACCATTGATAATCCCTTTCCTTTGATGAGCACATATCTAATCTCATCATTGCTGCCAACAGGAAACTAGGTGCCCTCTATTGGGTTCGGTTCTGCCTTACAACTGAGGCTAGACTCCAGGCGGTTAGAGGTACAATTTTACCAATACTCGACTATGGAAACATGGTATATGCTGCTGCCACAGATACCAGCCTTTGCAGAATACAGACCTCCCTCAATAAAGCCTGCAGATTTGTCCTTGGTGCTGATCACCTTACGCATACATGCGATCTTTATATTGGGACACAATGGCTCCCTCTCCAAGACTGGATCAAGTTGCATTCCTGCATCCTAGGGAAGAAGGGCCTCCTTGGTGTTGCACCTCCTTCTCTACAGGCTTTATTCCAACCAGCCCCAGCTGAGCATGCCACTAGAAGTGTCAATAAACATGCACTAGCTGTGCCTTTTAGACAAACAGCCATGGGAAAGCGAGCCTTTGCAGTAAGGGCTCCCCCTCCTGTCTCAATGCACTCCCTTTCTCCGATAACAGCCACACAAGCCTTAGCCACTTCAAAACAGAACTAAGAAAATTCATCACACCCCTGAGCAGTGCTTCTGCCACCTCTAGCCACCTATGGGCACTAGCTCCCCGAAAGCCTGGCCTGGCCCAGATTGCACGTTGTATTCCGTTGCCTATGCCCCCTCCTCTACTATCTCCCCTATTGTCTCTCCTGTCTCCCTATGCCCCTTTAAACTTCCCCCCACTATTTACCTCCCTCAACCCTCTAACACCGCGTCCACAACTAGCTAACCTGCTGGGTCTTGTCACTCTCTCCCACCTTTCATCTGCAGCACACCCTAGTTAGATACAGGCTCATTCCTAGTGCCGCTGCCACTACCTACTCACTATTATTCGGTTCCTGTACCTTTCTGACTCTGCACTTTTCCTCCTCATCATGGGTGAGATTCCTTATAATCTAGTGTTTCAAATTTTTGTGAACTCTAATATTGTTGACATTACTGTGATACTGTACACTCTGTTTAATTCTGTTTACGTTGACAATGCCTCACAGCTGCATATGTTCCCACCTGTCTCGTCCCCTTTTTTTTTTTTTTTTTTTTTAAATTGTATGACAAGGATCCTTCACAAAGGAGCTTTTCGCAAAAATGATGTACTTCCGACTTTCCTAATAAAACAAAATAAAATAAAAATGCCTCCAACCCTGAGGACTTGGACTGCACTGGGGAACCGGAGCAGAGAGCAGGTGGAAAGGTTGGAAACAGTGCAGAGTACCAAAATGATTCAGGGGCAGCAGGGCATATCCTAGGAGGAGCACCTCAAGGCACTAAACATATATTCACTGGAAACCAGAAGGGAGAGGGGAGATATGATAGAGACCTTCAAGTTCTTTAAAAGAACTAACAAGGTACACTGTGGGGATTTACTCTGAATACTAACTCGAGGTCACGTGGTCACGAGTGGAAATTATCAGGAGAGAGGTTCAGGAGAGTTGTAAGTACTTCTGTATGGAAAGGGTGGCATAACCTTGGAACAGTCTGTCGGAAGAGGAGGTGGGTGCAAACACAGTCAGGGGATTCAAGCAGGTGTGGGACAAAATGAAGGGAATAGTGGTTGCTTGGGGCGAGGGAGGTGAATGGGGAAGGTTAGTACCCTGGAGGAACAATAGTTTCCAGGGATTGTAGGAAATAACGGCAGACTGGACTGACCTCTGGATGACTTATCCAAAAAAAAAAAAAAAAAAAAGTTCACTTAATATGGCGGCTACGCTGGGTCAGCTGTTGAGAGCTATTGAGAGTTATGGAGTTTAGTTTAATTTGTTTTATTAGTTTCTTTGTAATTTGCAGTCCTTTTCATCGACTGCACTGACTGCGTTTTTTCTGGAACATCTGCTGAACCCTAAGGGCTGAACATGCTAGTTTTCTTTAGCGTTGTATAATTCAAGCCGGAAGATCGGGGGATTGACTGTAGCCTACTGGATATTGGTGTGGTGGGCCCTCAGTGCCGTTGCCAGGATCTGTGGTGTTACGATCTGCTGGAAGAAGTGGAGGTAGTGTGGTTGGATTAGTAGGCTCAAGCGGGGCAAATTGCAGGTGAGTAGTGCTGGTTGGGGTCCTGCCTTGTGTCCTTGGGAGCTGCAGCCGCTGTTTCAGTCCTTGACCAGGCAAAGGCGCATTGTTTTGTCTCTGGGGAGACAGAGGGGAAACCGAGGCCTCTCCTAAGCCACCTTGGGGGTCAGCCATGGAGCTGGGTCACCGAGGCATCTGTAGCCATGGTCACGGGCGGATGGGGGGGGCATTTGGCTTCTGGTGGTACAGGGGAAGGGGTCTATTTGAACACCTGTTTTTGCACTCCTTGAGTGATCTGCCTGTCCTGTTTTCTCTGGAGCGTTTGAAGAGGATAAAGATAGTCAAATTGTGTGGATTTGCTGCTGTGAGGACTGTGTTGGATGCCACCTAAACTTTCTGTTTGGATATAATTGGCATCGTTGGAGAAACTGACTTGCTGTTCCTCCTAGCTTTTGTCCTGGATATACAGGTGGTGAGAGTGCTGTGCACATTGTTTTTATTTCTTCAGACAGTTATGGATTAAGTTTCGTGGATTAATTTATGAAGGACCCCCCCCCACCATGTGAGAGGTGATGTTGGGGGTACATACAGCACTTTTCAAGTTACTCTGATATACTGGTGATTCTGCTGGATTTGCATGCATGTGAGAGGTGCTGCATCAAGGTCATAAAACAGATCTCTTTTTTTATTTTAGTTACTAGTTTTAGTTATTTTTTTTTGGCTCTCCCCCACTATGTGAGAGATGGTGTCAGAGTTCAAATTTGTTGGAATAAATACATGCACGTGAGAGGTGCTGCATTTTTTCTAAACAGACTCTTAGAGACTTGTTGATAGATGTTTTGTTGATATTAGGTCTTTCAATCCAATTATTATTATTTGGGGGGGGTGGGAAGGGTTATTAATGAGGGTGGGTGTATTAGGGGGTTGATAATTTGTTTTTTAAAATAAAGTGGAGGAAGTGTTGATTGTGTAGGGTTTTAATAAACATAGCATTATTTTGGATACTGAAATATGTGTTGGGGTAGTAAGAACACAGTCAGGCTGTACTCCCCCTCAAGACTAAAGGATCTCTGCCCATTTGAATATCCTTCACTTCCTTCGGAAGTTTATAAAAATTGCCCAGTTTTCGGCATTGCGAGACAAAGGAGTGTGAGGAATAGGAGATCCTGGAACTCTTGTGGGGGATGGGAAAGGAGGGGGCGGATAGAGACAGTCAGAACCAGGAGACGCCCTGGGGCGAACGGATACAGGAATGAGGTGTACCTTGTCTTGTACCCATACCCAAGGGCACGGACTTAGTCAGGCAGGAGATGGAGCCATCCTTGGAGTCTCATCCCTTTCGGGCAGTGTTAAGCAATGCTAGGTCTATCAGAAACAAGACCGCAGTGGTGGCGGATCTTGTTGCATCTGTCGACCTGGCTTGCATCACCGAGACCTGGCTAGATGGAAATGCGGGCCCTATTTTGGGGTCCGTGGTTCCAGTCGAGTTCTCGGTGATTCACCGCCCGAGAGTGGACCATAGGGGCGGGGCAGTTGCAGTCTGTTTTGGACAGGAACTGGACCTCAGGGAAGTGCCAGTTGGATGTACCAACTCCTTTGAATGTATTGTGGGTGCAGGTGCGGGCTTCAGGATCCTTCTCATTTATCGTCCACCAGGTGATGGGAGGGAATTCCTGAAGGAGGTTGCGGACTTAATCGCTGAGAGGGTATTAGAGTCCCCCCGATGGTTAATTCTGGGGGACTTCAATGCCTGGGTCGACGACGAACTCATGCTGTTTGGACAAAACCTCCCCCAATTGATGGATTCCTTGGGCCTGACATGAGTTGTTACCTTTGCAACTCACGAGGGAGGACATTCATTGGACTTGATATTCCATCTGGGGATGGAAGTCTCCGATGTGGAGGTGAAGCCTATCAGTTGGTCTGACCATTACACCCTGAGGTTCAGTTTCGAGGCCCCCCGAAAGAGGCCTGCCCCTAAGGAGATAGTACAGTTCCATCCTTTGGGAGGGGTTACCTCACAAGGCCTAATGACGGAGCTGGACTTCTCAGGATTGCCAATGGATTGCACTGACCCAGGGACCCTAGTGCTAACCTATAATAGGGCAGTTATGGGAGCCCTGGATGTCACTGCTGTATCCCATGTTCGCCCCTGTACACTTCACCTGCGGGCTCCATGGTTTACCAGGGAGATCAGACAGTTGAAGAGACAGGGTCAAAGATTGGAGAGACACTGGCAGAAAACTCGCCTGGAGATGGACAAGCTTAGACTGCTGGATCATTATAAGATCTATCACTTAGCAATTTCCCATAAGAAGGCAGAGTTCCTGTCCAGGGAAATTGCTACAGCGAGGAATACACCGGCCCAGCTCTTCCGGACTGTGGACAGACTGTGCAATCCAGCCTGTCTTCAAGCCGGTCAAGCTGTGTCAGTTACAATGGGAGAAGTTTGCGATGTTCTTCACTGATAAGGTGTCCACCATCCGGGATGAGATCAGCCAGTGCCTCCCCATTGGGTCTTGCACTGATCAACCAATTGGCACTAATACTCGACAAACTTGGTTTATCTTTAGTCAGCCGGCAGTCATGGATATAGTGAGGATCATCCAGACTTTGTGTCCAACTTACTGTAGTTTGGATCTGGGCCCTACTCACCTATTGGTGGGGTATGTAGAGGTTATTGGCCCAATCCTTACTAGGATAGTGGTGGTATATGAGAGAGATAGAGAGATAGAGAGATAGAGAGATAGAGAGATAGAGAGATAGAGAGAGAGAGAGAGATAGAGATAGAGAGAAGATAGAGATGAGATAGAGAGATAGAGAGATAGAGAGATAGAGATATGAGAGATAGAGAGATAGAGAGATGAGAGATAGAGATAGAGAGAGATAGAGATAGAGATAGAGATAGAGATAGAGATAGAGAGATAGAGAGATAGAGAGATAGAGAGATAGAGAGATAGAGAGATAGAGAGATAGAGAGATAGAGAGATAGAGAGATAGAGAGATAGAGAGATAGAGAGATAGAGAGATAGAGAGATAGAGAGATAGAGAGATAGAGCTTTCCAGATCCCTTAAAGGAGGCACTGGTGTGCCCCCTTTTGAAAAAGCTCTCCCTTGATCCAGGCTGCCCAGAAAACTACAGACCGGTCTTGAACCTTCCCTTTTTGGGGATGATTATCGAGAAAGTGGTCGCTTTGCAGCTGGAAGATCATTCAGCTAGCCACAGTAACTATGACCCTCTCCAATCTGGCTTCAGGAAACAGCATAGCACTGAGACTGCTCTTGTACGGGTACTGAATGATCTCCTGATGGCGAGAGATCAGAGAGCTCGTTCCATCTTGGTTCTCCTTGATCTCTCAGCAGCATTTGACACCGTAGATCATGGGGTGTTGCTAGAACGTCTGTGGTTTCTCTGTGGACTTAGGGGGGTGGTCCACAGTTGGTTTCAATCTTTCCTGCAGGGTAGGACTCAGTAGTGTTAGGGATTTATTCCTCGGCCCTCACTACCTACGCTGTGGGATGCCACAGGGTTCAGTGTTGTCCCCCATTTTATTTGCGGTGTATATGCTCCCATTAGGGGACATAAGACAACATGGGTTGAGTTTTCATTGCTATGCTGATGATTCTCAGCTCTATAAGTCTTTTGTGCCCGAGCAGGAGCCTGACTCTAGCACAGTGTTTAACAACTGCCTGCTGAAGATACAGAACTGGATGAGTACCAACTGGCTAAGGTTGAACCCAGGAAAAACAGAGGTATTGGTAGTGGAGCCTGGGGTAAGTATGTTAAGTTCATGGGTGGGGAAACCCTCAGATTTATTTCGGGTGGGGAAGGGGACCCTGCTTATGGTATCTGGCCAGGTGCATAACCTTGGTGTTATGTTTGACGAGGGCTTGACCCTGAGGGCACAGGTGTCGGCCGTAGTCAAATCTTCCTTTTTCCATCTAAGGAATATAGCATGGGTGAAACACTTGGTCCCATCTGAGGACCTTCCTACCCTGGTCCACGCATTAGTTGCGTGTCGTCTTGCTTACTGCAATGCCCTTTATCTAGGGTTGCCGGGAGTGGATATCCGCCGCTTGCAGCTGGTGCAAAATGCGGCAGCTAGGTTGTTGACTGGAAGCCCAAGATCCAACCATATAACACCTGTGCTGCGCGAGTTGCACTGGCTGCCTGTACAGTGGCAGATCACTTTCAAGGTCGTATTGTTGACCTATAAGGCCCTACACGGGTTGGGATCCCACTACCTGAAAGAACTCCAGACTTCTTACTGTCCCTCCCGCTCCCTCTGATCCTCTGGTGAGGGATTGCTGGAGATTCCCAGGGTAACCTTGAAAACATTTGGTGGAAGAACATTTCCCTTTATGGCACCAACCCTGTGGAATTCTCTACCTTGCCAGATACGAAATAGCCTGACTGTAGAAGGGTTTAAAAAAGCTCATAAATCCTTTTTATTTAAACAAGCATCCTCGGAAATGTAATTGCTGCTATGTATAGATTGTTTTAACTGTTATGGATTTTAATATTTTATGTTGAATTTTTGTAAAGGCACCCTGAGCTTGGGAAGGGCGCCTTATGTAAATACATTTTACCTTACCTTTTTCTCTCATTATGGTCTGTGTGTCCATGTTTCTGTGATATCTGCAGCGATTCCTGCACCACTGTAAAACATCTCCAGGCTGCACTTCAAAGTCATTTTCCCTGTGGCTGCTGGATCGGAGCGCATTAGTGCTCACAATGACTGGGGAGATCCCCCACCAGCCAGCCTGACCAAACAATATATATCAGCACAACTGCACAGTCATGACCACGGGTATAAATAATTATGGGTTGAAGCCCTTTGCAAAAAGAACTTTGAAGGCTCACTGCCCCATGGACTGCAAAAAGAACTGCCATCTTCTTACCCTCCGACCCCTGTCAACATGGCAACAGGGTCAGAGGGCAGCTGCACAGCCAATCAGACAACGGGAGCCCCAGGGGCAGGCCAGACAGATCCTCTCCTGCATTTCTGTGCTGCATGACTTTGAATCTTAGCTGCCACACCCCTGACTCCTCAAGTTTGCTTAGGTCTGTTCTCATTTTCTCTACCCCTCCTGGACTGTCAGCCCTGTTACAGATCTTTGTGTCATCTGCAAAGAAACACACCTTCCTTTCCAGTCCCTCTGTAATGTCAGTTCTGAAGACATTAAAGAAGACCCATGTAAGCACTGATCCTGCGGGACCCCTGGTCACCCCCCGCTTGGATTGGACCTGCTCACCACCACCTTCCGTGTCCTATTGCTCAGCCAATGTTCAACCCAGTTTACCACTCTGGGACCAACTCCCAGGCTGCCCAGCTTTACTAGCCTCTTATGTGGGGCAGTGTTGAAGGCCTTGCCGAAATTCAGGCAAGTCACATCCACTGCCTCTCCCTGATCCACCTCCCTAGTCACCCAGTCAAAAAAATCTGGCAGATTTGTTTGACAAGATCTTCCCGCTGAGAATCTATGCTGCCTCAGATCCTGTGCTCTGTCGGATTCGAGATATAACACAAACCTTTCTTTTAGTAGCGATTCCATTAGTTTCTCCACCACCAAGGTCAGGCTGACTGGCCTGTAATTGCCAGTCTCCTCCCACTTTTGTGGAGAGGGACTACATTCGCCCTCCTCCAGTCCTTTAGTACCACACCCATTTCCAGCGAACTGTTGAACAGGGCTGTCAGTGGTGCTGCTAGCACCTCCCCGAGTTCTCTTAATACTCTGGGATGTATTCCATCAGGCTTCATTGCCTTGTCCACTTTCAGATTAACGAGTTCCTTTAAGACTCTCTCCTTCAGACTGGTGTCCACTTCCCTCCCAGTGGTGCTTCCTTTGTGTGACTTTGGTCCCTCCCTTTCCCCTGTGAATACTGAACCAAAATACCTGTTCAGGATTTCCGCTTTTCCTTGGTCCCCCTCTGCACACTTCCCTCCTTAGTCTCACAATTCCACTCTTCATCTTTTCTTTCACCAACGTACCTGAAAAAGTTGTTGTCCCTTTTGTCATTGTCTGGGCTATTTTTTCTTCTGTTTGCGCCGTTGCACTCCCGACTGCTTTCCCCACCTCCCTCTGCTCTTCCAGATACAGTTCCCAGTCTTCTTCCCTCTGCATTTCTGTGTACGTCCTGAATGCCACCCGTTTTGCTCTTGCCTTCGCGGTCACTTCCTTTGAGAACCATGGTGTTTTTTTCTCTCTCTTTGTTTTGCTTACTTGCCTAACGAGACGGCTTGCTGCCTCTGCTATGGCTCCCTTAAGATTCTCCCATTGTTTCTCCACCCCCCTTTCCTCCTTTTCTGCCAGTGATTTCCTAAGACATTCCCCCATCTTTGCAAAGTCAGACCATCTGAAATCTAGGACCCTTGCTTTCATGTGGTTTGACTCTTCTGCTGTTCTCACATTGAACCACACAGTACTGTGATCACTTGATCCCAGATGGCTCCACACTTTTACATCTGAAATTCTGTCCCTATTGGTGAGTACCAGGTCCAAAGTCACTCCCTCTCGGGTGGGCTCCGTCACTAGCTGTCTTAGGCATGCCCCCTGCAGGGCTTCCAAGATATGTCTGTTCCTGGCTGAGGTCCCAGCCTGGTTGCTTCAATCCACATCCGGCAGACTGAAGTCTCCTACCAGCAGCACCTCCTCTTTAGCTGTCCTTCTGTGGATGGCTTCTACAAGTACCCTGTCCAGCTCTTCCCCTTGGGCGGGAGGTCTGCAGATCTCATCAGTGCGAATGGCACTGGCATATCCTGTCTCCAGGGTGATCCACAGTACATCTGTTTCTCCCTACAATCCCTGTACCACAGTTGCCTTAATTCCTTCCCTGACGTAGATAGCCACTCCTCCTCCCTTTTTACTCACCTTGTCCCTTCTGAATTGAGTACAACCTAGTATTGTCCTAGCCCAGTCATGGTTCCCCATGAACCATGTCTCAGTAACCGTGACAATGTCCAGGTCTGCCTCAGCCATCAGGATCATTAAGGTCAGGGGTTTCATTTCCCAGACTGTGGGCATTTGCGCACATGGCCTTCCAATTTTTACTGTCTTCTCTCCTAATAACTTCCCTCCCATGTCTTTCCTCCACACGCCTCTTATCCTTACTCCCATTCTGCCTTTTCTCTGCATTTTTACCTATTTTGGTTTTAGTTATCCTTTCTTTTTTTGAAATTACTATTTTTCTATGCCCCCCCTCACTTCCGCAGGCACCACATCATCAGGAGCTTCAATGAGGCCGGTCCCCAACCTCTGTCACCTTACCTTGACTTCTCAGTTGACCCCCATGAAGCCTCAGTTCTTCCCCTGGGCAGGGACAGGGTGGGGCGTGTTACATCCCATATAATCTGGTTTCGTTGGGGACCACAGAGTCAGGCAGGTGGGGGCAATGAGAGGACTACGTCAACGTTCCGTCTCCCCGGAACCTGTGAAGCATTTTCCTTGTTCGTGGGGGAGTGGCATGCACCCTGACATCAAGGCACCACTGCCGATGTCGCCACTCCCATCCTCGACGTCTGTTCACTAATGTGTGCCCCCTGCTTCTGCCAGGGCCAGTCAAATGCCGAACCATGACCCCCAATGAGAGAAGAGCTGTCCTCCGGATGCTTGATCCTCTCTCTCCCCTGCCGACCCCTGATGAACCAGGCTCATTCCCAGACCCTGGTCACTGGCTTGGCGTGAGGTGTGGCGTCCAGCGCCTCAACCCTCAGCGCCACTGGGCCGGCGGTTTTAGTTGTCTTTGGCAATTTCTCAACCTTAGGGTCCTCTCTGCTGTCTATCTTTTTTTTTTTTGAGGGGGAGGGGCTGTTTGCTTCACCCAGCTTATTTCTACCCCCACCCTTAGCTAGTTTAAAATGCTTACTGATGAAACATTTAAACCTCTCACTAAGGATCCTGGTTCCCCCCTGGATAGATGCAGGCCATTGCCCCCGTAAAGGCCTGCGTCCCTCTAGGTGGAACCCCAGTCCTCAAAGAAGCCAAATCCCTCCACTCTGCACCAGTCCTTCAGCTATGCACTGAATCTCTTAGTGCAGAGTACCCTGTTCTCTCCCTTGCCCTCGATGGGTAACACCTCTGAAAAGGTTACAGAGCATGCCACCTGTCTAAGGCCCCCCCCCAAACTCCCTGAACTTCTCCTGCACTACCTTAGCCTCACCCCTTGCCAGGTAATTCACTCCCAGCTGGACAATGACTTCTAGCTCACACTCTTGTCCTGCTGCCCCAGCGATCCTTATGATGTGCTGTCCATCCCTCCAAGCTGTGGCACCAGGAAGGCACTTGACCTCCCTCACTCCCTCCCCTCTAGGCCCAAAGTCTATCCCCCCCAATTAAAGAGTCTCCCATCAAGAACAGCTTCCTCCTCCTCCTCCAGGGTCCTCTGCCTCCCCCCGGGGTCTCCACCATGGAGGACCCCCACATCTTCCTTGGTTACCACTGCAGGTGCCTCTCTGGGACAGTACCGCCCTGCCAGAGCAGCAAAGGAGTTATGGAGTGGAACCATAGAAGGGATGTACCTCTTCCCCACTGCCAGGGCCACTCTTCCCGAGCCCACTGTCATCCAGCCGCTCCTCTTCCTTGGCAACCACTGAGGCAGTGGGAGTGAACTTGGTGGTCCCTGGGCAAGGGAGGCGGTCCCTCAAATCCTGGCCAACTCGACCTGGAGACAAGCAACCTTCACCCTTAATAATCTAGCTAGCAGTATCCTTTTTCTATTTTCTGTTTGTCCAGGGGATGCCCCATTGTGGCCCGTTTATAAAAGCACCTTGTGCGGTCAGTTTCCACTTGATGATCAGTTAACACATCATGAACCCCAACTGTGGTTTGTTACTGTCTTGTTGGATCTCTATGTCCTTGTCTTCTCTGCAAAGTGCACTCACGACTTGGGCTGAAAGGGTTAACCCACTGCTTTTGGTCAGGCCAATTGTTGGTCCTGATTGTGCCGTTTTAGTTGCTTGCTCTATTGTCTTGCAGCATTGTAGAAAGAGTTATCCTGTTTTTCTTTTTTTCCCCCCTGTAAAAAACCTTTTGCATCTTGGTCCCCGAGTAAGCTTCCTGCCTCTCCTTCCAGATTTATCTGGCCTTTTTTTTTTTTTTAAATACATAAACTATTTTATGCACCAGTTCTGTAGAACTCTCTCGGGCATCCTACAGTGCCCCCAACTCTACCTCCATGCCCGAGAGGCCTCCTTCCTTCCTTCCTGGCACCAGCCCGGCTATCCCCCCCGGCTCTAAGCCCCCCGAGGTAGGCCGTCCTATCTCGCCCAGGGCGCTATCTGAAATTCGGGCTGGGCTCGGCCCAGGAGAGGAGTGCCACTAGCAGTAGAGTGTGGTCAGGTGGATGTAGGTGCCGCCTATCCATAAGCCAGGGATTTTCTATTTTTAGTTGTTTCCCCTGTCTCTCCCTTCCCCGAAGTTCAGACGTGCCATGATGTCACTATGTCCGCTACAACTCCGCTCCCTCTACTGTCGTGCCCAGACATGCGTACATCCTCCGGTCTCCACCAGGTGACGCTGTTGCATCGGGCAGTCCCTGGATCCCTTTCCCAGAGAGAGGAGAGCAGTCCACAGACGCTCAAGCCTCTCTTCCCCAATGACCCGGGCTCATTCCCGAACCCAGGTCACTGGCGTGGCGCAAGGTGTGGCGTCCAGCGCCTCAACCCTCAGTGCCACCGGGCCAGCCAATCTGGCCTATCTTAAACTCAAAAGGGAGACACAAACCTCATTCCACCGGAGCTTTGGGACCCCTATATAAAGTAAGACTGCAGAAGAGCTGAAAGAGAAGGTCTGCCTCATTGCGGATGACGCCAAATTCTGCAAGAGGGTGGACACTCCATAGGGATGGAAACGATGATCAGAGACCTGAGAAAACACAAGAAGAGGTCAAGGACATGGCAGCTGGTTTCACTGTGAAAAAATGCAAAGGTATGCACTTGGGGAAAAGAAATTCAGAGGCAGACTACAAAACGTGAGGAGTGGCACTGACGGCCACCAAGCAGGAAACAGAACTGGGGGTAATTATACTGAATGACCTAAAGGTGGACAGGCAGTGCAATAAGGCAGCTGGGAGGACTAGTGGGATGCACAGGGGTATCACCAGCAGAAAGAGAGGTGGTATTGCACCTGTATTGATCGCTGTTTAGACTCCACCTAGTACTGTGTTTAGTTCTGGAGACAACATCTCTGGAAGGACATACTTATTTTATTTCAAGTTTGGTAACCATGAAGCACACAGACAAGCAAAGGCTGTCGGAAACTAAAAAAAAAAAAAAAAAAAAAAAAAGGTACACTGTCTGCCTCCAGAAGCCCTATGAGGAGAGAATTAAGACCTAAACAGGTACACCCTGGAAGAGAACAGGGGAGGGGATGATACATATATTTAAACACCCAACAAGGGTAAATAAGTTACAGGAGGGAAAAGAGTGGTGGGTTCCTGGAACAACCTTCCAGTGGAGGTGGTGGGGGTGAAAACGGTGGTGGGATT